>CAEGAF010099478.1:0-12365 GCA_903067075.1 Micropoecilia bifurca | reverse complement strand
CTGAGAAATGAGATGCAGGTGATCGGTATCGGTAACAGAGCCTATGATCGGCCGATCCCGATAATCACCGATTTCACGAAAATCGGCCGATTATGATCGGTGACCGATCGATCGGCGCACCTCTAGTTTGTAGTGAGCTGAAGCGTGAGCAGTGATTCAAATAACGAAAGCAAATGGCAACTTCATATCTGCATTCTTGTGAAATGTCCTAAAAACAAACACGTTGGCATCAGGGGAAATTACAGGAAAGCTTAGTTAACTTCAGCAAGCCACTTTGTCAGGGTTTAATTTGCCAGAAATTATTGTCTAACGGTCTAATTGCTGCAAAAATATCCCTTCTCTTATAGGTCTATCCTCTTCGAACAACTGTCTTAACTGTCCAGCCTATTCCAAAATATCTCACCCTAAAGGGCTGTAACAATTTCCTGTCTCCTCATTTACGTTGGCATATTGATAAACACTGGGGAGACAGGTAGCAGTGTGATGGGGAGAAGAATAACAACACTATGATGGGTTCTTGTGCTGAAAGATCTTCTAATATTAAAACGGCAAAATATGTTCTATCAATGTAGTGTCCGGGGAAGCACTAGCTGATGTCAGTTTGTGATTTTGTCAAGAGAAATAAATGAATTTGATTATTTTTGAGTAATAGATAAGATGGTGAGTGTTTAAAGCTCTCTGTAACTATGAGACTCTTACACTCGGCCCCAACCACTTTTTGGTTATTTTTCCTGCACACTCTAAAAACAAAAAAAAAACACTAAAATAAAATGAGCGGTTTCTTTTAGGTAAGGTCTGACATTTCGTAAAATCTGTATGGATGAATTGTCAAAGCTTTTAAATTGCTGCAAAACAGGCTGTACAATTGTGACCTTATAATCAATCACCTGATGTATGTAGATGATTTGGTAGTCCTGTATCCATAAGGTGTTGGCCTTCAACAGTCATTAAATGGTATTTTCCCAATATGGCCATGACTCGGACGTCAAGTATAAACCCAAGAAGAGCGACATAATGACCGCTAGAAGTACGACAGATAAGCATCTGTTAACTCCTGACTTCTCCTGTCTTGTACTGTTCTCAACAAATGTAATGTAAATACTTGGAACATTACATAAATGATGACCTGCCAGATGACTGTGACTTTTATAGGCAGCAAAGAATAAGACCCAAACAAAGTATTTATATTCTTTATCTAAGTTTAACTGTGCTGCTATCTTGACACGTTCAGATCCGCACCATTATTTCTGAAATGTGCCAACGGTTCCTCTGAAGCTTTGATTATAAATGATCAAAATATGTTTTTATGCTCTGATTCAGGCCATGTCGTTCTAGAACTTTAGAACGAAAACATCTTGCAGTTTCTCTAAAGCAAACACTGGTTTAATCAGTAAAGCAACCCTATCCATAGCCATGGGTCACACCAAGACGTTTCAAAAAAGCACTTTTATCCACATGCATTCGTAAATCATTGGGTGGCTTCTGATAGTGAGCGTGCCATCTATATAATGTGATTTCTCAGCGAGGAGTGGACTCTAATAGCAATAACAGATTGTGAGGCCTGCTGAGGGAGCCAGGAAATAAAAAGGACAAGAACAAATATCCGTTCAAATGTTTAGATTTTTTTTTTTTAGTTGTCACATGCTGTTGTTCTGTGCCATCACTGAAGCCCTTTGTTTAGTGTTTCCTCAGAGACCGTGGTCAGATAAATATAATGGAACATATTATTTGAACTAAAATGTGGAAATGCATACTTTTCTTTTATATTCAATTGGTTTGTTCATTAAAGCAGCATATTTTCAGAGGAAATGCTAGAACTACATTTAGAGGATCCTTATTTATTAACCGAAAGGTTAGAGATATTAATGTTCTCAGGTGGAAAATAATGCCATGTGGCAGCATTTTAAGCCATCAGTGCTTTCACTGATAACTTTGATTCAGGGGACAATAAGATAAAGCTGTACAATGGAGCGCGCACACACACACACACACACACACACACACACACACACACACACACACACACACACACACACACACACACACACACACTTGCATTTCTAGAACTATTCTTAGAAAAACACAAGTGATACCGCAGCAATCCAAGCATTAAATATTGCTGAGGCGCGTGCGTGTCTATGTGATGTTGGACTTTCCTTTTTGTCTACCAGAAGAAGCAGTCATGTTTTGCCTTGACGTTCCTGAAGACTCTGACCAAGGAAGTGCTTTTTCATCAGAGCACTGGGATTTTGTTATATAGGATTTTATGTCCCAGAGGGAATAGTTTGTTAGGCTTCTCGTGATGCACGTGGATCCCTTCATGCTCCCTGGTGACTCAGTGCAAAGCTAGCGATGGTCTCAATGGTACCGTTGCAGCAGCTTTAAGAAGAGAGCAGCTTGGTATACAGAGAAAGTCTGCTAATTGGTCTCGATTTTACAAGAGATGAATAAAGAAAGCTGATGGTGGCGCTTTCGACAAGATTGTCACTCAACCACTTCCAGCACCATCCACACTTACCCTCATCCCTCTGGTGAAGATGAGGAAAATAGCCCTAAAATACATGTTTTTTTAGTAAAAACATGTTACATTGAAGAAAAATAAAAATAAATAAAAATAACAGCCTTTAACTGGAATTCATTTAGCGGGGAAAAATCCCAGGTAAAGAAATAATGATCTTTAACAACATTTCCAGAGCCACAATTATTGGCATCCCTGCTGTTACTACTTCCTACTACTTCCTACTCTCATTTGCCAATAGGACAGCACTTAGTCATTCCCCATAATAATTCACAAGGCTGACTCGCAAGAGGGGGGATCTTTGACTTTTCTCCCTGCGACTGAATTTGCTAAAAATTCTGTATTGCGTCTCTAGCCCAGGATTTTCTCCCATGCTCTCTTCTCAACTCACAGTTTTTTTTTCTAATGGAATTTGGTTCTAGGGGTTCAGACGACAATGGCAGAAGGCTCATTTTGCACACTTAGAACGGTTATTATCATTGACAACTGAAAAGACCCAATGATAAGCCATTGTTGGTTTTCTGGCAGAGGACACTTGATTTGTTTTCCAAATGTCCTGGCATTTCAGCGTGTTGATTACCCCATGCACTGTAACGAGGTTCCCCTGGCGTTTAAAGACAGAAAAGCAAGCAGCTGTTAAGTATGGACAGCAAGCAAGCTGTCCATACTTAACAGCTTACATTAGGTTGTTTTTCCATATATTAATTTTATTTCCTACCAGAGCTCAATTTTAGTCTCATCTGCTAAACATATAAGGCTTCAACTTGACTGCACTATAAGGTCAAACTTCATTTGGTCACATTTATAATGGTAGATATGACAGTAAAAACATTTGCCTGGCATGTCCCTCAAAAAACAGGCTATATCTAATATTCATTAGTCGCCATAAAATGTCACGAGCTGCTACAGTTCTCTCTTACCACCCTTTAACAGTGTATAGTGAACAGATCTAAATCCTCATCTAGATTATTTAGAGTTCCAGAGGTTTTTTAGGTTTTAACTATTGCTCTGGCTGTATATATGTATATTTTCTTTTAGCCATTTTCTAAATCATGAAGATCAAGACACATTTGCCTTGTATGAATGGCATGGTCTCTTATTTTTTGCATTTTGAAAATAGGCTAAATGGCTTTAATTCTCATATTTATGGACACGTTTGAAATCAGAAAGTCCCAGATTACCAGGTAAAAATTCCTCAGCCTTCATCAGCATGAAAAATGCAGCACAAATTTCAAACGTTTAGTAACATTTATCTTAAAGGAATTTATTCTTAGGTTGTTTATTCATTTTTACTGGGGAAGATAAAGAATATTGTGCAAAATATATTGAATGTATGTTTGAGATATGTTTTTTTTTACCTTAGTTGAAAACTATCTCTTTGTGCTTAGTAAAATAAAAACATAAAGAATAAAGTTTGGATACAAAACTCTATAAAAAGATGTCCAAATATCAGATCTCTTGAACCCATTACCACAGAACTTTTTTAAATTTATATATTTTACTCTATATTGCTGTATTCCAGCTTTAGGTGTCACATAATTCAAGTCATTACTTCCCTCCTGTGGCCATAACAGGGTGACCCACGATAGCCACATCTCTGCATCTGAATTAGGCCCAAACAGATTTATTGATACTTCCTTGGTTTCCACAGAGCGACACAGACAACTAATTCCCCAGCCTGAGAGGAGTGCTGGGAAAACGCTGAATCCATATGCTTCCCTAATTAGGAGACACAGATAAGTGAGGGGCTGCTGAGGGCTGGGATATTCTGGGAGCACCTGTCTGTCTGAGGATCCACAGACGGCTCTGCAACCACGGCTGGTTTAACAGCCATTTAATGCTGCAATCACCACAAACCCCCAGATGCCAATAAAAGCCAGTGTGCATATGAAATTGTCTCGAATCTGAAAGACACAAAGAACAAATAAATGGGAGGGAAAGACGTTAAGGGAAATGGGAAGCAGACTCCTCCTCAGTCATTTTTGGGTCATGAAGTGTTACAAAAACACAGTGTGCAAAAGGGTTGAGGCGGGTTCAGCTCATGTGACTGCAATCACCTTAAACGTGACAAATCTGATTTACAGCACCTGTGTTTTTGGTGTAAATGTCGACCAAGACTCAAGGGACCAGCAGCCCAACCGCATTTGATTTTAGATGATGCACAGTAAGACAACAGCCGGTTATGGATAGATGGGTAATGCAGCTTTTAAGTAATTAATATGATGTCATTTAACAGAATCAATGTGAGACAATATGTTGATGCTTTACTTTATTCATCCAACTTTCTGATAAAATTTTGGAAGCTGAACATTTTGTTTTCTGTCATATGATTTTCCCAAATCTTTTACAATGGAGAGAAAGACTTCAGAGATTCTCCTTAAATCTTTCTAGTAGATTAATCTGTTATGAAACAACAAAATATATATAGTTGACCATATTCCTATAACATGTTTACTGTATATCAGGTCAATGAGTACAAGAAAAAAAAAAGCCCTCTGTTTTTCCAGCTGATGTTGTTCCTCCATCTTCATTCAAGGTATAAACATATGCTTTACCCGGATCAATTGTTTCCATTTCTTCCATTTTTTCTTTTACCTCTGGACGCTGGATGCTTTATAAGCAGATAAAATGTAAGATGATTCATCAAGGTTGAATTTATTTTAATATAAAAAAACCTGGTTTTTACAGGAGTAAATGTACGTTGAACCGTCCTAGAAGTGTCAAAGACTGTTTTGCATCTGATGTTAAGTTTCCATCTTACTTCTGGCCGTCGTTACTCGCTGCTGAACTACTTTAGCCAATTAGACCGGTCAGTCCAGGATCGCTCCAGTGTGAATTATTAGAAATTCTCAAGTTGCACCAGACTTTTTTAATGAAGGAAAAATATTTCGCTTGTGAGCAACGAGAAAAGCTCTTGAGACGCTAGATCTGGGATGAAATCGGGGAGAGGGAGGACAGGGATGAATGTTGTATGAGGCGTTTGAAGCCATTTGTCTGCAGAACAGGAGACAACTGCGACTCTCTGGCAGAGCGGAACTATTTACAGCTATTGGCAAAACGACGCAAATGCCGTATCTCTCCCCCAGGGTGTCTGACTGGTAATCCTTTCAGTGCATCTCTTTACCTGTGACACATGGAGACGGAGCGTGCCAAGCTGCCGAGCGGTGCCCGCCTGCCAAAAGCCAATTTACATACATTTCTTCATTAACCCAACACATTAACTCAAGAGCGATGTATGACACTTAAACGCTCACTTCCAACATGGTACACATCCATTCCCACTTTGTGCATTTATTAAAAACAGTGTTTGTTTTGTGCCGCCGACTCATTTAAACCCACTTAAAGTAGAACTGAGTATGTTCTGCGCACAATACAACATAAGAGATATTTCCACACTTTTACATTTATGAATGCTAATCAAGCAAAGGCCGCAAAACATCTGAGCGAATCAATTATTCATAGTCTTTGAACAGCTCGCTTCAGACAAACGCGTGTGCAGAGACAACCTTCGGTTCTGATCGACGGTTTTTGAAGCTAATACGCGTTTCTGAAACATGGAAGCTTTTTTTTGGGCCATTTCACATACAAAATAATGGCTTAGTGTAAAATTTAGTGGAATTTGCGAAACTGCATCCTTTCTGGTCCATAATAAAGAGTGTCTGATTTTCTTCTGTACAGAAATACAAAAAAATAAAAAACAAATAAGTAGCTTGTTTCAATGATTATACTCAAGACTGGCTGCATTAATGCAGTGGAGTAACTGCTCCACTGCATGATTTAAAGAGGGAATCACTTTACTGGGGGTCAAGAAGACTTTCAAACCAAACCACAACAACTCACTGTTTCAAGGTATCCTTAAAAATCTCAAGGAGCAATTGGGATTAGAGCAACTCAAATTAATCAGACTAAACTAGGCTGGTAAGAACGCACTCTAAGTCAAGTCTGTGCTCTTTGAACAAGTCTATTTCTTTCCACGATAGTTTATAAAGTTGAAGATTTGAAATGGCTCTTTAATTTGTAGACACTATTGTTGGACTTTTTCTATTGCTGTCAATTTGTGAGAGAAGCAAACTTGTAGAGTTTTGAACATTATTAAACATCTGCATCAGATAACATATGACTATTGTTTTAAAATACGTAGTGTATGTACATAAGCATCATGTTCAAACTGCGCCTGTAATAAATTGCCCTCTACTAAGGCAGCCGGCACAAATTGCCCTTTGTTTCCACTTCAGCACCACCCCTCCAAAAATGTCTGTGCATGCCAAATATCGGCCTTGCAACACTTAGTTCAAAGTTTGACAATATTGATTTGAGGTACAGTAGGAGCAAAACTGAAAAAAATACAAGACATATTTGGGCATTTTTGAAGTAAGGTCCTGACAGTAACACCACCAGAACTGTTCAGTTCACTCGACTGTGCAGCAGTGAAAAAATAGGTGAAGCAATATATCTGCAAATTGTGCAAAATATTCCAACATAATGAGAAAAGCTGACTTCCTTTGCTTTGTGTTGTGGTACAGATTAATGACTGATTTTGTACAGTTTCATCTGACTGACTGTGGTTTGTCTAGGTTTGTCTAGGTTTCCCCAAACCAATTGTTTTGCTTTTCAGGTTATTGAAGATTTGTTGACTAATTTGAACTTTTCTGTTTAGAAGTTACTTTTAACTTCTAATTACTTAAACATTATAAAAGCAGGTTCTTTTTAATATTCATGTTTATGGACATTTCAAAACTCCAGATTTTTTAATCTGACTTTTTCACAGTAATATGTAAACATGAGTCCAAGAATATTCTTAGTTTGACTCTATTATTGTCTTTGTACAACATATGCATGAGCTGCCTTTCCATTCAGCAGTGAAGTAATGGATAATTTTCCTATTTCATGCCATTTGGACAAACTCCAAGAATTTATTCAATGAAATTCAGTGAAAAATTCATTTTCCAGTCTTTTGAAAACGAAGCAAATTTTGCGTGTACTTTCAAACACAGAGTTTCAATTATTTAAAGCCAAGACACTAAATCAGGCCCTCTTATTTTAGAATGAGTGTGTTTTATCTCTTAGTAGCTCAAATTAAAACTTTCTCCATACTTAGTTTTTGTTTTTTCTTACATAACTTAGAAAATATTGAAATCATTCCCTAAAACTTTTTAGGATTCGATTTGGAGTTGATTGTCTTGTCCCAGAATAGCTGCGGCAATTTACATTTGTAAATTCACTGCTGACTAACCAACGAGAGCGTATAAGCAATCGCAAAAACATCACTTGCACCTGCTGAGTCCACTTTATAGGCCGTAGAGCGCTCAGCCGATATTTGCTGAGTGGTGGGATTGTCTTTGCCAGCAGCCTCTCGTCTTGTCAGTCCATCAGTTCTGCCCTCATCTCTCTCTGTTGCTTTAGTCACTCTGCTTCTCCTTTCCCAAGAAAAGAAAAACTACTGGCTGGAATTTGAGAGTTCAAGTCAGTAGTTTTTCCAGCACAAGCAATGAATATATTCATTCCAAGTGCAGCTTTTGTTCCTATCAGAGGTTGTTTTGAACTTGCTGTTTTAAGCGTGACCTTTAATGCAAACATGCTTTTTGTATGTTTTATACTAGAAGTTTCCAGTACCCCACTTTCTGTAAATATATATATATTTACCACATATCTGTAAATAACTTCCAAAAGCAAAAATGAAAATATAGGCTGAGTTGGTAGAGCACAGGAGCACAGACACACTGTGCACAGGGTGTAGATTTCAGCACCGTTGTCCTGGGTTCGATTCCCAGCCTTGGGTCATTTGCTGCATGTTTTCCATCTTTACTGTGCAATAAAGCCACTAGAGCCAAACAAAAACCTTAAAAATGCATACATACCTCAGGCACCTGCCAGTCTGCCAGGTGTAGCTCACATGTTTTGCAAACAGTGTTAAATCACACACGCATGATCAAATTTGCCCTAAGCTGGATATGAATGATCTTTGTCAACCCATTACATTGGAAGTTTAATCAACACCGCCTCCTAGAAATGTTCTTCTAACAGCTTTAACTCCCTCATACATCATCAGGTCGACACACCATCAGGGAGCGCTGCTCACCACGCGGCTGGGGTAGTTTGATGACAGGAAGGCCTCAATAATCTTTCACCACCAACCAGGTAATGACCATAACTCCTGTCAGGAAGGTCAGATTTCCACCAAACTTTTAAGGCATGCTGCTAGACCCGAATTGGAAAGGACCGGAGGCATGTGAGACGGCTAGCGGAAAGCGCCGCTTAGTGGATAAGTGCAGGGATGGTGTGACAGCTTTACCCACGATGGCGAGGTGGCGGTGCTGGAACTCCTGCGGCTGCGACACGGCCAGAGCGTCGCTGAGCTGCTTTAATTGAACAGCTGTTCTTTGCTTATGAAGGTTTCTAAATGACCTCAGTGATATCAAACTGGCAGACCTGATACAAGCTCTTTAAACTTTATTAAAGAAAAACTAACTTTTGTTTTCTTTATCAGTTCCTTCAGCAGAGGAAACGCAGAGCTGTCCTTTAATGGAAGAAAATTATTGTATACAATTCTATGGTTCCGTCAAAAATGCCCAAGTATCTTTTTAAAAAAGCCAAGCATTTAACAGCCGCTCAAAATTACTCTAAAAATACGATAAGTAACTATTCTAAATTAACACTTAGTGATGAAAAAAATAGTCTACAGTCCCTTTCTTCTTAATTTGACATCTAAGCTTTCACTTGTGTTCACGCATCCTTAACAGCGTTCCTCTCCCGTTTCCTGCGGTGGGAGATAGAAGTGGCGGACGGTTGGCTTTTGTCACGTCACAGCGACAAACGCTCACCTTTAACAGATCGATATCAAGTCCCTCAGGGGATATTGTGCGGATTGATATTTCAGCACAGCGCGGTTTTCATCTCCCACGTTCGGGTTTCGCGGATTATGCCGTTATCAAGCGAACACAGACGGGGATGCATGTGGCAAGAAAGGTGCATGCACAGCTGCTTTGGCACATGGTAATGTTGTGGGTAGGATGCACGCAGCATGTTTACTGATCAGTTCACCACGAGATCAAAACAGCCACCGTCATCCAAGCTGTTGTAGTTTAACACAAGTCATAAGCTTATCATAGTTGCTAGCTGGCCTGTTATCACGTATGAATGGCAGCGAGTAAATGAGAGACTGCATCTGTTGTCAGGATTAGTGTGTCTCTTGATAGCGCGGGAAGATAAAGCGATGAAACCTGCTCAGGAGTGTCCATGGCTTACAGCAGCAACAAAATGGATTAATCACGCTCTGCAGCTGGGTTTTACTTTCACTCTTTGTGCCTTGAAAAACTCTCCTACAAGAAAGCTGGGCATCATCCCAAAGAATGCATGCCTCTTTTTTTTGTTTTTAAAGACAGTGAATATGATGTAGCTCCAAAACCAGAGGGAATGAAGGGAAAAGGTTCCTTATCGTAAACTAATTAAAAATCTTGCTCAGGACAGAGTGTGTGCCTGACAGAGTGCCATCAGGTTTAATCAGACACACTGCTCCGCTATAAACACATCACCTCGACAGATGCCCCACTTTCTGAGATCGAAGGAGGGGAGTGTGAAGACGGCTCAATTCAAAATGAATTTTCACATTTTGGCAGTTCCCCAAGATGAGCCACAAATGGTTCTGTTTTAGTTGACAAGGACTTATAAGAAAGAAACTTAATGTAGGTGATCTGCTGATGAGCTGGAGTTTTTTCCCCCCTTTGGACTAAAGTTGTATTAGGGACCAAATAATTATAAACATGTCAAATTTTTTCATGCATAACAACAGTAGTAATAGTTCAATAAGAGGCCTGAATTACTCTTTTCACTACATTCATGAATGCACTCTTAAAAAGCTGGCTTCTTTTACTATTCACGTTTATTTAGATAATTATATTTATTATTTATGAAGTGTTTTTTATAAACAGCTGACAAGATTTTATTTGTATTGTAATTTTACAAGATAATATCCAATAGAACATATTTTTGCCGTTTTGAAGAATCCTCTTTTTGCATTTATCTCACACATAAATGTTTCAGATCAAACAAGTTTCAAAATAAGACAAAGACGATCTCAGTAAATAGGAAAATCAATTTTCAAATTATAACTTCAATGACTATGCAAAAATATAACTGTCCCTTGTTTACTTATAAATAAATTAACAAAAAATGTCAATAGCAGTTATCACAAGGTGTTATAACTGTCAATACTGTAAAGTCAAGAAATCCCATTCATAATAATCAGTGTAAAACATGAATTAGACACAAACAGTGTAAAAATTGGGAAAACATGGAACCCACCAAGGAATTTCCGGCATCCCAACACTACCGATGACTTATAAGGGATGTTCACATAATTCCAAATCATCAACTGGTAACGGCAGATCTTAGTTAATGTCAGTGTTCATGAGTCAACAAACAGAAGATTGGGAAACAGACGGTTTCATTATGAAAACCACTGATGGCCAAAAAAATGCAAATCTCCATCTCTCATATTTTTAATGTTCTCCAGACTTTTATATAAAATGCTTGTGAATGAAAAAAACCAATGTGCAAATCTTTGGGAGGTAGGCATCCTTTTAAATCACCTATAAGCATGACATTTGCATTTTATCATACTGACAGCTTTATCCACAACATTTTAGCTCAACTAGAAAAAATGTATATTTGTAATTTCACCCCTGCAAGGTATTTTAAATATTAAAAATGCAAGAAGTACATTTACTGTTTTTACAAAATAAACATTCGACATTAAACCTCACAACGATTCCTGAACTATTTAAATAAAGAGGAAATGAGGAAATATCCTAATTTTAGACATGACTATTTTAAAGAAGATATTTTTGGCAGAACTAAGAAGTCATTTTAACCTAAGTCATAAATTTCAGATGACCATCCAAAATGGGTAGAAGAGGAAAGAGTCTGGGTGCTTTTCCAAAAGATTGTAAGCACCCAGATAGTTTGGCATCTTGTATTTACTCCATGACATCCTTCGCTTCAAATCACATTATGAAGCATCATTGAACAGATGTGGGAGATGTACACTGCATCAAATAAACCACAAACACAAAAGTAGACCACATTATCATAAAATTTAATTCCTCTCTGTAATGGTTGAGGCCATCAAACTGGAGATAAATAGCTGCACTTAAAATCTGTCCTTCAGCAGAGCTAAATATGTAAACTTTGCCCTTTGTTTCATTACATGCAAGCAGTCTAAAAGCCGTGTTTGTGTCCTAAATCTGTTGCTTTCAGTCATAGGATGCATTTTACAGCCTCACACGGCTCTGTGACATGTTGAAATTACAGATTTCTATATGATAAACACATGACATCTAGTTTCCATAAAGGCATTTTTCCCCCTCCTGCTAGTGAAGAGATAATTTATTTGAGCTCAGGGCAAAAGCTTCTAATAAGCTAAAAATGCACACATTCCCATGCTGATCCCCTATAGGTTCCCAAACTGTGGGGTGTGCCCCCTAGGGGGGGGCACCGTGCCATTGCAGGGGGGGCACGGGAAGCCGTCTGGATGAGAGAAAAAAAACATGAATGCTGTATGTGCTGGGTGCGGTGAGGTTCATTGCTGGGGAGGCACTGACTTTTAACTTAAACACCATCCATGTTATTGGACCCAAGGAAATTTCGCGCATGCAAATAACGCTGGGAGCCAAAAAGACTAATCTTTTACATGTCATCCATAGCCGCGTTAACTCAGTGAAACTTAAAAATGTAGGTATTAATTTCGTGCTATGATCCACAGCAAAGTGATCCGTATTCGCCAAGCTACGCAGACTCGTTGCCATAGCAACTGACAACAATGCCACTTCATGTTTTAGGATTTAACACC
>CAEGAF010099469.1:0-32686 GCA_903067075.1 Micropoecilia bifurca | reverse complement strand
ATTAGTAGAATTAGTGAAAGATAGTGGAAGTAGTTAAGCGACAAAATAACGTACGGATGCCAGAAGTGAAACACTATAAGTGAGAATGCATCAATGCATTCTCACTGATTATTTTGTTGTTTCTGGAAGACGTTTCACCTCACATCCAAAGCTTTGTCACATCCCGGATGTCTGGTAATACACACCTTCAAAATTAAATCTGAATTTAAACATTTTTTCTTTAATATTACAATTTGTTTGATCAGAAACATTTTTAACTGGAACAAAAGAGCAAAGAAAAAAAAAAGAAAAAAAAAAGAAGAAACCACTGATTGGGGAATACATTTCCATAGAACTGTTTATCATGAGTTAATTATGCAACCTGACATCTTTGAAAAGGAGAAGTGGAGCCTCCTACACAACCAACAAGAATGCCGTAAGTGGTTTCTGGGTTGTAAGTTGACAACCAAACCTGCCTCGTCTTCTCCAGCAGCCATTGTACTGCGCATTCAGCAGTATAACCAGCTGAGCAAGCAAACATGCTAGGGCTCAGCTTGGGTTGCTAGGTGACAGACGAACTGCCTGGGGTTGCTGGGGTGATGCGCTGGGCTTTGCTGATTTGTGTCATTGCATTTTCCAGACACCAAGAACATTACCTTATTGCCATGAACTGGCTGGGTGTTTTATTAAGCGCTTGAGACGTTTTAGAAGGAGCAGGGACCCAAATAGAGATATAAAAATGTGCAAAATGTAAATTTTCCAAAATACATTCCCTTTGAGGAATAGTCCATCTAATATAACGTTTGCTGTTTTGCTGCATTATCAAAACCTTGCATTAACAGAAAATTATGTTCAATGATATGCTTTGATGTTTCCACTGTCAGTTATATTTTAATATTTTATTCCGGCTTGTAACCCTGCAACCTGTATGATGCTACTTAGACAATATTCTGTAATTTTAGCCAACAAACTTCCATAATACTTTTTATCCTTACTTTGTCTTCCTATTTTACCGTTTCCTTTTTGCAGACTTTGATGAAAAGATTTTCTCTATTTCGCCAAGCAAGAATAATAATGTTTTAAAGCAGCAGTTTAATTACATCCAAAAAGTCTTACTTCCTCTGCGTCTTTCACCGTTCTTGAACTCTGCTCCTTCGTCTGTTGTGAAACCAGCGCTGAGGTAAACTCTCTCTCTCTCTCTCCACTCTTCTGTGTCTCTCTTTCTCATTAGTGGAGTTTTCCCTTCATTACCCTAATGTCATAATTTTCTTTTGAGAAAATGTAATTGGGCCTTTGCTTGTCAGCGATTGTCTCGGTATTTGCTGCATGTAAAATCAAGAGCGAGTGAATTTGCACCCTGGGCGTATTTGAGTTGTCTCTCTGCGTCCCATTTGGTGAATTCGGAGAGCATGAAAAGAAAATGTTGAACATGGGCATGTTTCTATCAATCCTTGCTCTCTGTAGCCCTCAATGTCCCCCCAAATATTACTCAGTTTGAAGCGGCCAAGCAAAACATCACACCTCGTGCATTCAAAGCAGTGCCTATATTTGCAGTATCTGATTAGATTGTCTGGGGGGGGGGGGGGGATGTAGATACCACCAATAAATTTAAAGTGTCGTCGTCCTCCTCAGTGTGGCCCCAGGCGAGGCATCTGCACGCATCTGCAGCATGCAAAAACAACCCCTGTTGCCTCGTTATCTCCTCCAGAGCTACTAAGTGATTTATTTACCTGCTCGCCACGTGTCGCTCCTGCAAAAGGATGAGGGCCGTTAGGGGAGCGAAAATGCGTCGAAAGAGGTGGAAACTGAGGGAGAGGGCGGGCATCAGCAAGAGTAAAGGTGATGAGAAGCAGAAGATAGGAGGAGGCAATGAGCAAACGAGCACTGAGACGATGATAACAGCCGGACGATGAGAGGGAGCAGGTGGAGAGACGCGTCATTTACAGACTGACACAGCCGATGAAGGGCCGGGTGGCAGCGGGGAGCGGAAAATGAAAACGACATGACTGAGACTCCGTAAAGCTGTCGTGCCTTGTGCGTCGCCCTCAATCAGGGGGTTTGATTTGGCCAAAATAAAATCCATGCAAACCGCGCGAGCGTGCCACTTCTCATTCATTTCGAGCTTGTCATCAATAAGAAGACATCAGCAGCTGAGGGACATCAGGTGGCGGGAGACGAAGGGTGTTAGTCGACTGGAAGTGGATGTCCCGTGTTGCGGCTTGTGTTGGAGCACGTGCAGCAGCCGGTTACATTTCCAGGCGACTCATTTCATAAATGGAGGAGGGAGGGGTCAGTTGGGTTCATGAAAAACCTCGGTTTCAAACAGGGTTGGAAACCTCATGCCATCAAGCATCAAGAGCAGACTGGGACAATCCAGGCTCTGATCCAAATGGCATGCGACAAAGCTATGAGTCACATAAAAATGGTATTTTGTAATAATCTATTGTAGATAAGCCTTGAATCAGTAAATAGGCTTGAAGTTTTTTCCTTAGGGAGGATACTTGTAAATATTGTTGCTTGTTTTGTTATGAGGACAGAACAAAAAAATTAAACTGACCTTTTCCTCTTTCAATACTTTAATCATTAACACAAACATAGACAGTAGCTTTAAGTATATCACAGCTTTCTGTACATTGGGATTATAATTATTACCCACAAAAGGCAAGTAAATATCAACTATCAACGGTAAAACATGTAAAATTTTGGCTTAAACGTCACAGTAAAGATTATGACTGCAAAATCCTCTCACAAATAGCTGAAAAACTTCAACTTACGGCAAAATATAAATGAGCTGCAACAGTTATAATAGCAAAGACATGCAGTTAAAAAAAATGTTAGCTTTAGGATTGTGCTTCAAGATCTATTTTTATTAATATCCTCCAAACTTTAAGCACATTTCTTTATTCTTAAAAACATCCAGAAAGGTGTCACAGCTTAACACATCACATAACCAGATGTAGTTTATATGAAGAGCAACAAATTAGTTGGAAAAACAAAGAGAGAGAAGATGAAGTTAAAATGTAAAATAACAGTAAATAATGCATACAGAGCTCGATCGCCTTGAGCAGCAGCCCATCCATCCATCCATCCATTTTCTTTGCACCCTTGTCCCTTGGAGGGGTCGGGAGGGTTGCTGGTGCCTATCTCCAGCTGACGTTCCGGGCGAGAGGCGGGGTATGCCCTGGACAGGTCGCCAGTCTGTCGCAGCAGCAGCCCATATTGTTCAATTTAAAAACCTGCACAGGTCACCAGGAAGAGACAATCGTATACGAGGGATTCTGATTACCAGTCTTTTCAATTCGTCATTCAATGTGACAAAAAAAACTACATTCATTCATAAAAACAAATGGGTAAAAAGTGGCACGTTGTCAAGAGCTCTTCATATTAGTCTTTGCAACATGAAAAGCAGACATCCTTGGGCGACAACAAACTAATAAACCTAAAAAAAAACATTTGACTTTAAAAAATAAATGTTCAGTATTCAACTCCAAAACCTCCTTGATGCCTTCATGTATTCATGGCCCAAGGCCAAACACTCAGTTGGTAACAGGGACATGTTCAGGAACGCAGTCACATCCTCTTTCCTTGCAATTGTTCACATTTTGTTATGGAGTTGCTAGAAAAATAGCAGTAAACTCAGGTCAAGAACTTTGAGATGTGTGTGATATTGACAGGACGCAGTTTTTTTTCCCTCTAAAGACATTAGAACAGCAAAAGCCAAGGCTACATACATCATGTTATGATTGTAGTAATATGCATATTTTAAAAGAAGAGCTTATACTGCAATAAATGTTGGCTAATTATTGTCAAACTTTCTTTACTTGGTGACACATGTTTAATATAACATAAAAAGTTTTAGAAGGTAAAAAGTTGATCAAGTCATTAATAAAGCGAAACAGCAGCTGTCAGCAGAAAGTAACTTTCTCGTTGAAGCCTTGTTGTTTAGATGGAAATAATAAGCATTATGTAATTCAAGTATGGATACACAACTCATTATCAAAGGTCTATGTCTGCCCTGAACCCAAAGCAGAAAGAACAACGTTTTATTATGTGTTGCACATGACATTTTCCTGGCATTTTCTTAATATGAGCACAGAAATAATTCACCAGACACAAATTGTATTTTATTGCATGGTCATCTCAGTTTGAATCCTGTAGAAAATCTTCAGACTGAAGTGAAAAGAGAATAAAAGAGGAAATATGTTGCAGGAGAGGACCAAGTGCTGTCCGGTTGGTGAAAGGGATTATGGGAAATGTTCAGAGGGAGAGTGCCAATCATGATGACTTTGTAAAACACAGTTATTTCTTTTAAAATACAATATTTCTTACAAAACTGAGTAAATGAAGGTTGAAACATTAAGACCTTCCTCTTTGCTCTGACTGGTTGCACTGGGAGGAAGTGGAGGAGCTGTAACTTTTCTCATATTGTCTCATATCTCGTCACAACAAAGTTTAAGCAGACATGCAAAGTTACGCTCTGAAGCTTTAAACTCAGTCAAATCTGAAGCAAACTTCCTTCAGTAGACGCATGTTGAAAAAGCAATGAGTTCAAGCTTCCAATGGAAATGCGATAGACGTCACTTAACCACCAGAACTGTCACGAATCTACAGGAGGCAAACGCTTGGAAGCAAACGCTGGTTTGCCAAGGTCAGCCCTGAGGTGTTCGGAGATATCAATGCCTGTGAGGAAGCACTTTTATCCACAGCCAAGACTCGCGGTGCTCCCTGGAGCTCTGCCTCTCCTCCACCCCCTCTGTCTCTGTCCCCTCTGGATCTGCAGGCTTAACTAAGTCAACCGTGTAAGCACATCTCCCCCACCGCTGGAATCGGCCTCCTTCAGGGCCCCTGCTTGCTTCGCCACACAGCATGCTTAGGGCACGCGCCGCCAGTTTCCGCTAGAAGCCAGACCGACGTACATGGAGAGTTCCCCCCCCCACACACAGTCACCCTCCTGTGCTCTGGGGGACCTTTCCCACCTCAACGTGTTGGTTTCAACCCAGAGGTTCGGTGCCATTTATTTTGCCAGACGACTGGCGATCCACTAGTCGTCCTTCTACAACCCACTAACTCCTTCAGTTTAGGGAGGGAAAACTTGTCCAACACAATCAGGGGATTTTAGAGCTGGAGTGCAAAATGGGCCCTGTTAATGTCACCATGGAGAAAAATGGGAAATCTCTCAATTTGGCAAGAAGGCGAAAACTTGATGGAGAGGGAAGGTTTTAACCGGCAGGAAACCTGGTGACCTTTCTGTTTTCTGACGCATCGACTCGATTGCCCTTTTGAAAATGCTAATTCCAGACGGTCCTCCAAAAAGGCCCTTGGTGTGCCAAATAAAAGGCTAAGAAAGACCACAAGCTGGGAGTGTTGTGAGGGTACAGTTGCAATTTTATGAACTAATATCTATGTATCTTTTAGCCAACTACTTCAAAGACTCTGATCAAGAAACGTTAAGTCCTTCCTAATATTTTAAAGGCTAATTTTATAATTACATGAAGCTCATCATCTCAAAGTGCATTAAAGGCGACCTATTGTGATTCTTTGAACAGGTTAGAATCAAAACATGTTCATTACATTTTATTTTATTTTTTTGCACAAAATTATTCTTAGATAATAAGATTTTAGCCTGTTCAGTTCTGCTCCTTTCAGATTGAGCTGTTTTAAGGTCTCTGTCACTTTAAATCCAAATAATCTGCTGCTGGCCACAACCCCAAAACGCAACGTTTACACTCGAACGTGAAAAATGCTGCAAAGAGATGCACAATTACACAAATGCGCATCTTTGAAACTGTAAATGAAAGATGTCGAAGTCATAATATGACAAAAAAAAGAGGTGTGCATACTTTTTCAAGGCACTCAGACCCCACATTTTAGGAAGGAACATCTTTTTTGTGGCACCTGTCCAATCCTGCAAAACAGCACAAAGCTGCTGTTTCTTGAGCTCTACAAGCGCGCATGAAGAGCAGCTTAATTATTTGCGATTTCCTTCATTCAATGGGCCGCAGAGGTGTGCAAAAAGGAATGGAAAGTATAATTATCTTAATGGAAGACTGAGATGCATGCCCTTTGTAACACAAGCACCTCTTAACAGCCAAATCAATAGCACACTACGGCTGTGCCCTGAGCACAGGAGTGGATCACCCCCATCTCCACTATTGAGCACTGATGATCATAATAAGCAGCTTTGATGCGATTCACATCACCACAAATAATGAGGCATCCTCATCCTGGAGAACACTATATTAGCTTTCTGCTTCTCTCTCTCTCTCTCAGCAAAGTTCAACGTAAATGCAGCTTAACAAGTTTCTCTTCGAGCCTCTCCAGGTCGTTGAATCCCACTCATTTACTTCCTCCCTTTCTCTTTGCTTCCTTCGCATGTTGAGTGGCATTTTTCAGAAGATTAATTAATAATCATCACTTCATGAAGAACTGGCAGCATGATGGGAGCAGAAATAGAACAAAATCTGATGGCTGTGTTGCAGGGGGAAGACAGCGATATTTAACATGGCTGCCATGCCTGTGGGGAGGCCACACACATTACCATGCAAAAATATTCAGACCTCACAAACCTTTTCACGTCTCGTCATGTTTCAACAATAAAATTCAATGTATTGTGTTGGGATTTTATGTTACAAACACCAACAAGTAGTGCAAATGATACATGGTGGAATTTGTGTTCAGGACCAGAGGAAGGAAATATATCATAAAATTGTGCTTTAGTCAGAGTAGCAGTACTTCAATTTATTCAAGTGAGAGTAAAACATATTTAGTAAAAATTATACTCTTTTACAGAGTAAATAATCATAAAATATGATTCAATATTTCAAAATTGAAATATTGAATCATCAAATAGACAAAACATAAAGTTATGCGGAAAGTTTTCCTTGTTCTAATATACACATCACCTACTGTATGTATTAATTTTATGCAATGTACTTCCAGGAACAATGCATAGCATTTTCTGAATTTTATTAATTTCCAAATAGGACAACAGGGTCAGCAGATTGAAATAACATTAGAACAACAAAGCTGGTAAAGGAACAAGATGTGTGTGTGTGTGTGTGTGTGTGTGTGTGTGTGCATGCGTCTGTTTGTGTGTGTGACATTTAACTAAAATTTTAGTTTTTTCAGTAACACCATATTTGAAGGGGGGTGAATAATGCTGTCATGACACTGTCATAAACATGACATAACACCTGACATGAACATCAGTAAGCCTTCAAGGATATTTGACTGTTTTCATAAAGCGTCATTCTGTAAATTATGACACTTTTAATACAAAGTTGACATTATTGAAAATGTCTTTGTTATGACAACTTGACATTAAACAAGAAATCATTACTGATATAAATTTGTTATAAAAGTATTACTGATTGCACTTTAAAAATTAGGTAACTTTATGTTATTAAAGGTAAAGTTTAAACAGCAATGATTTCTTGGTTAATGTTAAGTTGTCATAACAAAGACATTTTGAATAATGTCAACTTTGTATTAAAAGTGTCATTATTTACTGAATTATGCTTTATGACAACAGACACAAATATTCATGAAGGCTTATTCATGTTCATGACAGGAGTTATGTCATGTTTATGACAGTGTCACGTCAGTCTTATTCACCCCACTTCAAATGAAGTGTTACTGTTTTTTCTTCATTGAAGTTATTTGTATTAGAAAGAATATCCAGTATTTTTACTCAAGTAAGAGCAGCAATAGTTCAGTCATGTTACTCAAGTAAAAGTAAAAAATAAGAAAACTACTTCTGAAAATGCATTAAAAAAAAAGTTACTCAAGTTACTATCCATCTCTGTTCTTGAGCCAGTCAGCTAAATAAACTCCAGGGACAGAAACTCCAGACAGATTAGGGGTGAAATTGTCAAGAATTTAAAATCAGATTTAGATTATATAAGAATAACTGTAAACATGTTAGCTGTCACTGGGAAAGAAAACATATGGTCTAACCCAGTAGTAAGTCTTTCTGCTTTTGTCGTTATTCAGTTAAGCAAAAGGTAAAGTAATAAAAACTTCCAACATGTGGGAAAATGGTGCCAGAATTTAATTTTCTGTGCTCCGTCCAGCAGGAAAACAACCCTAAACATGCAACCAAAACTCAAATGAATGATTTGATCAAAGCCTAATATTCATGTTAGAGTCCAGATCTAAATCCCAGTGAGAATCTACTGAAAGACCTGAAATTTGGCAAGTCCTCTCTATCAAATCTGATTCAGTTTGAGTGATTTTTGTGGAAAAAGAAAACAGGAATTCAGTTTCTAAACACCTGCAGCCATGATTCCATTTAAAGGTCTCTCTCCTTTCTGCTGGCAGTGCGTAATAAAACTCCAACAAAAACACACAGAACTTTGTTTTTGTCGAGTGACAAAAAGTGAAAAAAGTTTAAAGCTTAAGGGGTAAGACGGCTTGTAACTCCAGGTGTCAGCGGGCCATTAAGCAGAAACGCTGATTTCATTGGAGCATCACTCCTCTAAGAGCAAGAATCCTCCCAGGAGGCGCCACACCTCCGTACCAGACGCAGACTGAGCAGCTAAAATGACTCTCCGAGCATCAGTTGATTCCCCTTTGGCTCATAACGCTCACATAAAAAGGAAAAGCGTTTTAGGAGGCGGCGGGAGGAGAGGGGGGGGTGGGGGGGGGGATTTATGACAGCAGACGGACGCTGCTGTCATTCAGATCAATCTGGGAGATTCATCCTGACATGTGATCAGTGTCGGAACAAACGCTGCAGGACCCCCTGATATACGGACAATCTGTTCGCTGAATGGTTTTTTCTTCTCCTTTCAGGCAGCAGCCTTTACAGCAGATGTGTAATTGAAGTGAAAGCACTTAGAGCGAGAGTGAAGAGGTGTTTTGATTGGTCACGGTCAGATGCAGGTAGTTTGAAATATGTCCCACACTTTGAGCGTCATTTTCCAGGCGATAGCTTTCATAATTTACAATTAATCCCATGAAATATTTGCTGAATATATCTCAATAAAGGCTTCTTCTGTATTTTTTTTGTGTGCAGAGACACCATTCTCTGCTTATTGCTCCCTTGTTTGTCCTGTTTTGCCCCATTTGGGTCGTTCTTAAGCGTAAGCCTTAACACCGGGATCTTTTAATAAACGGCAGCCAATCACAGATTGGGTGCAAGGGGACCATAAACAAAGCTGTCCCTTCAAATTGCTGTTACTTACAAATTCATGCTTTGTCAGCAGAAGATGGACTTTCACATAAAAATCTGTCGATACAGCAGCAGCCTCCCGTTGAGGTGTGGCTGTAATTACGTTTGGAACGATCGGTAAATTACGTTTTATTTGTCTGATTTACTGCCTTGTGCAGTCAATACCTGCCGTCTTATTCTTTTTCTTTCTTGAACACTGGCACCGCTTTGCAAGGAAGACCCCGTCAAAAATGTTGTGTCACCCTACAGAAACTGTTTTCCTTTGCAGATGGTTCATTTATTAGTTAATTGTAAAGCTTAAAATCAGCTGTTCAGGTTGTAAGGTTTAACTTGACCAACGTGTTTCTCATGATTTAGAGATTAGGGTGATGCCATGTAAGCATTTCATCCTCAAATCATTGGAGTTCATTACCAAATAATTAATTAAAAGTTAATTCTAAAGTTTTTACTTGGACATTGTTGCTCATCAGATCATCAGGCAGCCAGCACAAAGGATCTGGGAGGGATTTTTGGTCCTCAGGATGTGGTAGATTTACACTCTTCCCCCACATTTTGGGTCACTTTGAGAAGCTTGCACCATGTTTTCCCAGAGATTCCGTGTCAGAGGAATGTTGACCAGCTCAAACCTTTACACACACCACTGAACCTCATCAGGTCATATGGATCCGACTCCTGTCAGTCCCAGCAGCATGTCAGCCAATCCTAAAGCCTGTAAACTCAAACTGATTGCAGTCTAAAAGACCTCTGGTCTTACAAGTCATTATCTTTTCCACGTGGTAAAACTGTTCAACCTTTAAATGTTTTCTGCATGTGGGCGAAAAAAAAAAACTACAAATGTCTGCAAATCTTTGTCTATGTTCTGCTAATGTCAAAGAAACTTCGCACTGTGTTTCCGTTAAACAATCAATTAAATTAAAATCATGCGTGAATGAGGTTGTGGTAAGTCATTAAATGAGATGATTTGTTAGAGAACAGGAGTAAACAAGCAGACCAAGAAAGAAAGTTCTGGAGAAGCCGAGAACAGGGCTTTTTTTACGAGACAGTTTTCCAACGGATCACAGAGACATGCTCAATTCGTCATCTGGAAAGTGAAAGAGTTACGGTTCGACTGCAGATCGAGTAGCATATTAACATCCAACTAAACTTGAAACTCCTGTTCAGACGTTTGGCTGTGCGGTCAGTTCAATCTGCCGGTTGTTGTGACTCATGAATGTCCTGCCGCATGCAGAAAACAGGATTGATATCTAATTAATCATTCCTAGACTTAACCTGATGAACTACTGGCATTATATTGGTTGTGGTAACTTTCTATCTTTTTAGCAGAAAGTCATCATGTTGCCACATACAGCTAAGCTTTCTACAAACTTAAGCAGGAGCATTGTCTTTTCACAAAACCAGTACACTAACTATTTAATTTACAGCTCTGGAAAAAATTAAGGGACCACTTAAAATAAGGTTATCTGATTTTACTTTATATAGGTAAAATAGGTAGTAGGTAAAAGCAATGTTCATTTATGTTCGAGTAAAATGAACATTGCTCTTTTATTCTGTGAACTAGTGTCACTGAAATTACAAACTAAAATTTAGTATTTATTTGCAGAAATTGTCAAAATAAGGAAAAATAATCAATATTTGGTGGAATAACCAGGAGGTTTTCAATGGGGTTCAGACCAAAGGTGCATAATGGCACAATAAGAATTAGAAAAGACTTTCTACGTGACTCTGGAGAAGCTTCAGCTCAGGTATCAGCTCAGGTATCAGCAGGGCAGTCAAGCACTTCACTCAACTTGTCGTTCTGAAAGATTGTTGAATAGAAACTGTTTTCAGTTTGCCACAGCCTTGTCTTGTCATGAACACAGCAGACGTGTGGATGATGGTGGTTTAGTCGGATTCAACTCCAAGCTGTGTGTGTACAAAAAGAAGCAAAGGAAAAATAAATTAAATTAAATAAATAAGTGCTACTCTGTTACAAACTGCAGTATTCATACTCCGAAACACATTGGTGGTCTTCTTTACACTCACCACAGATAAAATTCAGCAAAGCAGCAGAATTTGGACAAATTGAGTGAAATCTAATTTGTAGACAAAACATGCATGTAAGTTTGAAACCATCCGTACAGAGGCAAACATCAAGAGTCCTCACAGAAACTGCTTCCCCGGTTACGCAGCACATCTTCTTCTCCTGTATATGAATTACGTATTCATATACGTAATTCATTCCTCTGCACCATGTGATTTTGACCCCTGACCCCATCCAGCCTTGGTATCGTTCTCTCTGTTGTTTCTGTATTTTATCCTGCAGAAGCTCTCATCAAGAGTCACAAGCTGCTTTCTGTGCCTCATAAATTGTAATTTAGAAAGACAGCATTGTCCATTTTACAAATCTCATGTATTTATGAAAACAAAACACTATGCGTCGCTTTGAGTGCTGTTCCACATAATCTTTGCTTCGAACGTCTCCTATATAAAAAGGAAAAAGGGGAAAACTGAGAGCATATTTCTCTGAGATTCCCCAAATAGATCTTGAAGATGCTTGAAGGCATCTAGCAAAAGTTTCACTTTTGTTTTGGTCTCCAGTTCGGCTGCCTTTACTCTCACACTGTTTTTAATGTTTAGTTGTTTTTTTTTACTCGCCATATAAGCTACATCTGGTCTGGCCTTCTGTTTCGCTGTTAAACTTTCCTGGAGGGAGGCATCAGCTGAGATAATGCTGCCAAGAACCAAACATTCTCTTTGTCCTGTTAACTTTTTACTTTTCTCTAACATAGAAAACATCCCTACTTCAATTATTGTGTTTCTTTTTGTGAGTCTACTCAGTCTCCTCCTGAGCCACGTCCTAGTGGAGGTTTCCTCCTGGTTATAATCTCTTGTATTTACAAATCAATGTTCAGTCCGGTTTAAAGAAATATATAAATTTGAACCTGATGTAATATTGACTTTTGGTGTAAACTGCCTCAAGTGCAGAGGTTAACCACGTTCAAACTCTGGTCTAACTCAGTGCAACTAATGACTGAGTTGTACATTTTTAATAAAAATGTGTTTCTCTACCTTCTAGCATGGGCTCCTAAGAGGACCCATGTCTATCTGCAGCAGTGTTGATCAAGTTTTGACCAGAAAGCAGAAGCAGTTAAATTGCCTTTTGGTTTAATGCATCATGAGAGCCACAGGTGGCATGTCCATGGGGAACCTACTCTTTTTCAAACAGAAAAGTAGTAGAAAGCAAATTATTCTGTTCTTGGCTATGAATGCCCATGTTTTTTCTCTATCCTAGCTTGTTCTCTTGATTTTTAAAACTTGTTTGAAATAAATAAGTACAACCCCCCAAAAAATATCAAATTTTTTGCTGAGTGAATACTGGATGATGGCTGCAGCTCTGAACCTGCATGGATAATTGAGTCATTTGACATTTTAGCAACTAGGTAATTAAAGTGCTTTACATCATAAAACATCGTACAGTAACAACTTATGAAAGCAATAAACATTCCAATTTGTCAAATGCCATCATCAACATTATCAAGCAGATAAACATTAAATATGTTGATCAATGTTCCACTTTCTACCAAACAAAGGCAACTCTGAACATGAGAGTTTTTATCTTTGATTTAAAGGAAGCCAGTGTTTCAGCTGTTTTGCAGTTTTCTGGAAGTTTCTTTCCAGATTTGCGGTGCAGAAGCTGAATGCTGCTTCTCCACGTTTGGTTCTGGTTCTGTGGGATGCAGAGCAGAACCAGAAGGTCAGAGCTGTCTGGAAGGTTGATAGAACACAAGCAGATCTTTAATGTATTTTGCTGTTGGGCTGTTCCATGATTCACAAACTAACAAAAGTGTTTTGAAATCTTAGCTCTGAGCTACACCCCGTTTCTCTGAGTGTAGAAATGAGGTGATGCTCTTTGTCTTTCTGGTTTTACTGAGAATGTTATCAGTCTCCTGACAATACAGAGTTCTTCCTCTGCACTGAGGCGAGGGATAACACGGATAACTCATCACACATTGATCCTGTATCGAATACACAATAGATGGATGGAACTGCAGCACCAAAAAGATCAGAAGATCTAAAAATGATGTCTGCAGAAACACTTTCGAGCGTTCCCTTTCTTCATCCTGCTCTTTTCAAAGCTCCTGGTTTTATAATGCAAAGAAAATAACAGCATGAGTCAGTAACCAGCTGGAGGTCTGCAGCTGCGACTGACCGCAAGACAAACGTCAGCTGAGGGGAACATTATGTAATCCTCTCAGCGTATTCAGGTTGATCTCTCCGCTCGCCACGCCCGTCAACGGCTGCTGGTAATTACAAGTAGCAAGTCAGAAATCCCTTATTGATCAGTAATTGGCTTGCAGACAGGCGACATGGGTGAGCACAAATTCCCTGTTATTGTCACTTTGCCGACTTAATGACACTCCCCAAATGGCAGAAGATTTCACTTTGCATTTCATCACAGTTCCTGCACACGCCTGTAACGAGGAGCCGCAGAGGTGGAACTGCACTGGCAGAGAGACGTGATGTTGGCAGAGTGAATCAGAGTCAAAACGCAGCGTTAGTCACTGCCATCTCTCACCCCAGGGGCTGGCTATACATACAGGCCCCATAATACACTCCAAGAGGAGTTATTATTAGCAGAGGAACTACTTCATGGTAATGGCTTGGACAGAGCTCGCTTCTCCAACACAGAGATCAATGTACGATGGGTTATCCTTGTTCTCCATTGCCTCCGTACAAAAGGAAGAACGTTGTATTATCAGAGCGCCGCTTCACTCATCTGTCCATCCTTCACCCAAAAACACACAGCTTACTAAACTTGCTGCGTCCTCACATTGACAGCTATTTTCTTCCTCCTCTGTAAATGTTAGGTCGAAAGTTCATTTTGAAATAATGGAGCATGTGACCTTTTTCTCTCGGCGAGCAGAAGATATTGCTCCTGAGAAATTGGAGCATTTTTGATGAGAGGGCGGCACGGAGGAGGAGCAAGTCCCTGAGGGAGAAGGAGAAATGTCACAATCACTACCAGAGCGCAGCCTGGCACGGGCATCAACCTTTCGCTGCCTCTCTCTGTGTGTGTACTTAAGAGGGAAAAAAGCAAAACACATCCTCGCGGTTATGGGATCAAATTAGAGAATGTAAGAAAAGAGACATTTAGAGAAAGATGAAGAGACAGAAAAAAACATGTGGAGATCAAGAAGATCAAGCTCCATCAAGCTGTATATTAATAGAGTAATAATATGGATGTGTGAGGTCTGAAAGATAGTATAATACAATATCGTCTGCACATTTAAAAACTACTTTGTCCCAGCACAATAGTTTTCAAATTACATTATGTTAATCTGCACAAGGTTTTGGATAATTGACCTCCAGGCATACATTATCATCTTCTTCACTGACGTAGATCTGTAACAGATCCAGGAGGGAAGCCCAGTCCTCACCCAGAAACACTCTCCAGCTCTTTCTGTGTGACCCTGATCCTGTTCCCCGGCCAGAAGGGATATGTAGTGTTCTGGGTCTGACTCGGGTCCTGGCCGTCCCTGGAGTACCTCCAAAAGGAGTCGCTTAGAAGACATCCTCATCAAATTCCTGAACCACCTTAGCGTCTCCAAGTTTTCTTTATTTTACGTAATGTAGCAAATTCTTGGATTTATGAGATCTTGTATCAGAACAAAATAAAACTGTTGCATTGCTAAAAAAGGGTTCTCCTCCTTGACCCTGCTACATTCACAGACTGCAGCATCTCCGTGCAATAAATGGCTGGATGCCCAGAAGGTCTGTACTCAGGATTGCAGTCATGGATCCAACTGATGCTCGGGTCAGTCAGCCCTTGGCTCAGGATCAGTCCCAGCTTGTGATGCTCAGGCTGGCTGTCATCAGGTCAGTATGTCAGGTCTGACCATCTTGCACAAACGGCCGCCTCCAGAGCTGCTGAGCTGACTGACCTAATTAGCAGCCTGAGTAATTTCCCTCCCATCCAGCGTGCCTGATTTGGATGCAAGAAGTCCACATATATTAAAACTTTTGCTGAAGTAGGAAAAGGAGTGACATGAATCTCGACTGCCGGGGACAAAATTTACATTATATGAAAGGAAGTATGAAGAAAGTAATGTTAAGTAATTTTTATTACCGTATTTTTCAGACTATAAGCCGCTACTTTTCCCCCATGCTTGGAACCTTGAGGCTTACAGCCTGGTGCGGCTTTTCTGTGGATTTTTCTTCAACCACGAGGGGGCTCTCTAGCAGGAAGTGAATCATTGGAAGTCAAAATTGGAAATCAAAGAAGAAAGTGCTAATTCTCATTTAGAACAAGCACATACTAGCAGCAGGTTTCTTCTAAACCATGGTTTAGAAGAACATGAGAGACTAGGAATACTAGTAATTTTAATAGCAGCTATAGAGTCTTATTTTCAATTAAAAAACATACAAATATAAAGCCATCTATCCATTTGTCCATCAAATAAAAGTTGGTGTCTTCTTTAACAATAATGTTGCACTGAATGGCTGCATGTGTAAATAAAAAAAAATTAAAAAAACATGAATAAATATTGAGCCTTCAGAAACTAAATATGTCGGAATGTCACTTCCAGGTCAAACCTTTACCTGCTGTAAAAGTTAAAATACTTAAAAGTAGGTACAAAATACAATGACTATGTACAAAAGAAAAAGTTGGAACAATTATAAAAATAACTTTAATATAAATCCTGAAAAGAATAGAACTAGTAAATGAACACAAAACCTCAAAGTCAATTGATTTTTTTATTTAAAACATAAAATAAAATTAAGGCCAAGAACAAAATCCAAAATGATATGAAAACTGCTAATAAAGCCCCAATAACCTGGAAGTTCTAATTATTAAAAATATAACTTCAAAACTTAAAGGAAAGCATCATTTGACTCTTCACTGCTCTCAGTTCGGAACTGTTCAAGGTTCACCAAACTTTGGTATTACTGAGATATCATACTATAATCTCTCTGAATATATAACCAATATTTAATCCACAATTTGCTAACCTTTTGGGCAAAGTCATGCGTTCCATCCATCATTTATTTATGTCCAATTTTCATCTAAATGAGGTGATAATTCTCCAAACATCTTTGTTAAATAAAATATCACTATAAATTAGTAATAATGTCAAAAGGTTTTTTTTGTTTTAAGTTAATGCAACTTTCTCAGAGATTTTGTATCAAATTGAACTTGCCACACCAAATGTGAATATGAAGGTTAAAACTGAAATTAGCTTTGCTGATTAAAATGGCTTCTCCAAGTTTTTGGGGAAACTATCCACATATGTTGTTTTTTTTAATCTAATGTTGTCCCTACAAATAAATAAATAAATAAATAAATAACTGAATTGAATTAACTTAAAAGATTAATTCAAAGATCTGTGAGGCTTATGATAAACTTGGGGCTTAATTGTAAGTGAAACAATGACTCTGAAGAAAATTATAATAAAAATCTCTTATTATTTCAGACTTTGGCAAACATAGCTGAAAAATGTTCTGAATTGGGGAAAAACAGCTATTTTTGTTATAATATATGTAAGTTTACATGAATCTTTCATTTGAAGCGTGTTTATGTTTGCTGTTTCTCTCTGTGTGCAGCTTCAGTTTGGAAACTAGGAGATGTTTTTCTTTCAATAAAACAGCTTATCTTCCAATCAAACTGTCACAGGATGTTGAGGAACAGCAACATAACAGCCTTACTTTTCTGTGAGTTTTTCGTTTTATGATTATATTTCAGTATTTTATTTAGCAGCCATGTTTCTGAGAGCTACATTACTTAAGGTGATATTAATTAGTTTGGTGGAGCCTGGTATCGGCCTGGGCTGGAGACCACAGCTGACAAATAGCTAAAATCTGCAAATAATTGAAATGCTTTAAATGCTAACTTATGACTAATAACTTCAACCATGAAAAATGAATATTAATATGCATTAAAATGTACGGTGGAAACATTACCAAAGAAGTTAATATCCAGGGCCATTTTTATTTTCGCTCTGTGGAGTACAGCCAATCGTCGCCAAGGATTGGTTGCTTTGCAAAACCAATCAATAATCCGTCAAGTCGTCTTGTATCTCAGGTTTCTCAGCTTCCTAAGCTGCGTTTTAATTTGAATATTTTAGATATGCTTTACCAAAAAAAAAAATCCATGAATAGTTGAATTTTCCTCTAATACTTTAGAGTTATGTTTCCCACAAAAATCTGTGATGAACAGGTGAATCTGCAAACAGATGGGATTGGAATGTAAAACAAAACACGACACAGTTATTATTTCATGTGTGATGGAAATGATCTTCAAATTCTTCCCCGTTTCAACATTTCTGTTAGCAAAAATTGTTTTGATTTGTGATTCAAAGGAACAAAGCCCTCCCTCTTGTTGTAGTCATGCTAATAAATCTGCTTCTATTTTTGTTTGCTCATTAGACACATGCTGTGCTGTTTTCCCTCCCCCTTTCCGTCCTGCTCAATATTTCATGCCACTGTAAGTGCATCTATTCTCATCGTTCCCCTTGCCCTACCACCTCCTGGCTGTCAAAACATAATTTTCTATCATCCCCATCCACCATCTGAACCCTGCGTGGGCCTCTTGGTCTTCCAAACTACATCATCGTTCATTCTGAAGTGACTTATGGAATGCAATTTGGACAATGATTTAAATGGGATAAAACTACAAATCTATTTTTGCACCAAAGAGCTGGGAACTGATTTTGTGTCAGGAAATCACCTGCAAACATGAAATCTTAAGGTGTGCATCTCTGTTTCAGAGAAAACACACAATATTCTAGCTTATAAACGCCAAGGAAAGTCTAGCATTAAAACAAATTGTATCTTCAGAGGTGCTACGTCACAAACAATGCCTGGATTTAGCAATGCTCAAAGAAAGTTTAATGTTTTCTGTTTTCCACACAGTCATTTTGCAGTTTGAGGCAATTACATCAAGTTTCAGGAAGCAGCCATAGCACTTTAGCTTGTTTTGTACCCACACATGTCTGAGTTTGAGCAAATGTTAGTATTAAAAATAACCTGAGTAGAGACAGATTTCTTTTATCAAGTGAAAAAAAAGCTACAATAGCCGATTAGGGAAAATCAATTGCCCCTGAAACCTAATGGCTTCTGGTGCCACCCCTGGCTGCCACAACCACCATTAAGCCTTTACAGTAACTGAGAGAAAGTCTCTTGCTCTACTTTACATAATTGTTTTTTTTTTTTTAAATCCAGTCATGCTGGTTTGAGAGCACAGCATGTTTAAGGAAATGCCACAGCAGCTCAGCCAGATTTATCTGGAGCTTGACTTTGTTTTGGAGTGGATGCTGAAGGTCACAATCTGATGGACCATCATTTTCCTTCAGGATTTTCTTGATTTTATAGCTGCATCAATAATGGGAAGTTGCTTTGTCCCTGAGAAAAGCAGCCAGACCATCACACTGCCACCACCGTGTTCTTCTGCTCATCTGCCAATCTGCTAAAACGCTGGCAGATTTACTCTAAATCTAATTACCTTTCAAAAAGTCAAACTTTTATCTCGTCGGTCCACACGATGTTGTCTTGAGGATCAGTAAGATTTCTTAAGAGATTTTGTGGTGCTAGTGGACTTTATTCAAAGTAATGAGACAAGAGAGCGTGAGGAAAGAGAAAGGGGACATGCCAGGAAACTTGAGCCAAAAACAGCAGTTAATCACAGAGAACAAAGTGTGAAAGCCTTTTATCAAGGGACCAGGTTAGATTGGACAGTGTTTTTTCACTTCATGTGTTGAACTAAGGCATTCTGTTTGCTTTGTGTGTACCGACGTAGTGGTCCATGCCTGTTTACTTGCACTTTATTCTCCTCTTTTCCACTAAACACTGGATTCTTCTGCCTTTTTTACAACCTTTAACACCTTTAGGCTATAGGAAGTCATCCTTGTCTTGTCAAGAGGAGCATTATTTTTGATTGTTCGGCACATCAGCTACCCAGCTATTTACACAGCTGGGTAGTTACACAAGGAGGGCAGGTTAACCCAAAACACTCCAGATGACAGAGCAACAGGAACACCACAGCATTAAAGACGCCTCTGTGTCTCATTCTCTGTTTTACTTTCCCAGAAGTTAGTTTTCTGTGAACTTACCAAGCCTCTTTTGTTGCTACAACACTGTAAGGTCACTGTAAGGTTATTTTATTGCATCCTTCTGCTATTTCCTTTACTTTTTCACACTTGCATGGTTGCAGTGAAGAAAGGGAAACCGACAGTCACATTTTTTCCACTTTAAAACCACAAACTTCATTGTTCTTCTGCAACTTGTAAATTTTTCTCCTGAATTTGACTCAAACCACCAAACAGATGCATATTCTACAAATGTCAGGGATCATTTTGGAAGAGCTCTAAACATGCCTATTTGTGCCTAATTTCCATCTGATTTACCTGTGTTAATAATTTTTCAAATGAATTTTTACTTAATACTGAATCTGAATGAAAACAAAACCTTAAATATATGTTTTTTTTTAACATAATTACAAACAAAATAGTAATGGGATTTTACAGGATCTGGACTGATTGTAAACTGCAGACAACAAGCAGGTGACCAGGAGTCCAGAAATATGCGGTTCGCGGGCCGGATGTGGACCGCGGGCCGCCATTTGAGGGTCACTGGTCTACAGAGGGCCACATAAAAACTTATGACGGTTTTTATGACCAATTTAGTAGTCTGTAGCATAATATGTATATAGAAAAACAATAAAGTCTGGATATATAAAAAAGGGCAAAATGAGGTTATTGTTAAAAGAAGCTACATGCTTTTCATTTTTTATAAGTGGTGTCCTTTCAAAATTTTAACATCATCTGCTTCTGTTGTTATTTTTTTAACAACCTATTTTACATTCAAAGTTTGACATTTCACTTGATTACCTGATTAATCAGTGAAATCGCTGTTTGCTGACATCGCCACCGGACGCTAAACTCAATCAGACCGTCGTTTAAACCCATTAACACCAAAACCTGAGAAAACTCCACAACGAGACGAAGGGAGGCGGTGAACAGATGGGGAGGGGTTGGAGAAATCAGTGAGGATGCCGACAGAAGCCTGAAGGAAGAATAAGGAAATCCCACAGAGGAAGAAACCAGCACACTTTTTCTCTTACAGGAATATTGCTTACAACGGTAATGAAGTAGGACGAAGGAGGAGATCGATATTTAGCCAACAAGGATATATGAAGGTGTCGAGGCTGATTGATGAGAACAAATTATCTGAATAATCAATATGCCCATAGCTGGTGTTCATGAATTAATCACAAACAGATCCATGGTCAAGGTAACGAGAGGTTGGAACGACTCTAACCAACGCCTGTAGCAAAATACAGAGCGTGGCTCTGCAGAGGCAATAAGTGTGTACAGGCATGGGGTCACGTGGTGCAAACCCCAAAGAACAAATGTGCTCAATAACTTATGACGCTCAGAAAGCACATCATAAATATGCATTTGGACCTCTGCTGCTTGAGACGGGTTCAGGAAACATATTAAATGTCATTTTCTATATTTTCATCTCACTTTTATTGGCCACTGTGTGGTCGGCGTGCGCAACAGGAAGCCCAGGATAATCGGTTTATGAAGGAGTGTGGGATTGATGCTCCATATATGCAACGCTTTCCTCCTGAGCGAGAGGCGACAAAAGGATGACAAATGGTGGCGAAGATGGAGGGAAGTGATGCAGTGGAGCTGCACAGATAGGTGTTGGGACAGTGAGAGATGGCGGGCGGATGGGGGGTGGGGGGAGTGATGGCACTTGCTTATTTCATCCGCTCCTTTAACTCCAGTCGCCACAGCAACGTGCCTGGAGGGCATCGAGAGAAGCGTCTTCGCCGACAAAAACAACAGAGAGGCGCAGACTGAGTGCGGGCAAAACGGGAGGCGAAGAAGTCGCACTGAAATAAACGGGAGCTGCAAAAAGTGGGAGCCATGTAAGCCAGACACGACGACCAAAGAACTTTATCTGGGTTTTTTTTATGTGAGAGACGAACACGAAGGAAATGATGACTTGATTTCACAATGGTTTATCAAATGCTATCTGAAAGTATGGCGTACGTTTTACATTGAGTTCATCCTCTCAAATTTTGTAGAACCAGGTTTTTTGTTGTTGTTGTTAACAATTATATCCAGCAGTTTTGCATGTCTGGGGAATCGTGTTGTTGCTGATTCTTTACAAAGCAGCTCAAACTCAGTTGGGTTGAATGGAGACCGTTTGAATTCTTTCTTCAGATTCTCTTCAGGGTTTAGGTCTGTACTTTGACTTGGCCATTCTAACACATAAATGATTTGTGCAAAACATTTCCGTTGCAACTCTGGAAGTCCCCGTTGCTTTTCATTAACTCTGACCAGCTTCCCTGTTCCTCCTGAAGATGCCCACAGCATGATGCTACCACCACCGTGTTTCACAGTGTGGATGGTGTATTTGGGCCACACAATGTATTTTGTTGAAAAAATATTTACCCATGTTCTCCTATGTCCAGAGCCTCTTTTTCCACATTTTCTGCAATTACGTGACTTCTAAAGTAATCTAAATAGTTTTATATTACTGTCACAATATCCATTAAAATACATTTTCTTGCAACGTAAATATAAAAGTCTGTTTTCAAGAAGAATTGTGCCAAATAAAGAATAATGTTCTGACTCACTCCTGTTAAGTTTAACCAACAGAATCCAGATTTATGGGTGTGAATGTCGCTCGCATGCCCTTGAAAAATGTCATAAGATACATAATTAGCAGAGTTAATCAAACCAAGACTAATGTTTCACATTTGAAATTAGCAGAACTGTTAATATGGCGGGTCGCCATTAGGATTGATAGAGTGGTTAAACTACCAGCGGCAAAATGAAGCAGGTTAATTAAAGGCTCCAAATGTTCACATCCTCTCCCAGTGCAAATTCTGCTATTAAACACACACAGACACACAGGTACACACACGTGTAATCACTAACACATTCGGTATCACTACCTCGTCCAGTGGCTTCCCGCAAACAGCATTAATTTCCTCAAAAATATTAATCTGAAATTAAACCCAACTAACCTCAAACATCAATTTTGATTTTATTTCCTTCTAATTCAGTTGTTTATATCTCCCAACACATTATGAAAGTCATTAAGAAGAAGAAATTCATGCTGGAGCTCCAAATGTTTTCCTTTCAGTTGCATCCAAAAGTGTTTTCTGCAGTGATGGGAAGAATCTGCAGGCGAATTCAAACCAAATAGGTTTAGGGAATCAATGAGGATAACTGGAGAGTTTCAGCACGACCGCAAACCTTTAAGTAGATACATATACATCTATGTACTTATTTATTTGCATTTACCCAACCAAACGGGTCTGCAACATTGTACAATCTTAAAATCAAATGTATATGTTTGTTTCTGCACATTCACATAGATCTGCTCTACTTCTGAACTAATAATGATCCCAATTAATCGCCCTACGTACCTCACGATTAATTGCAGATTTTTAAAAAACGTACTTGAATTGTACTCTGCTGAATTGGGTGGATTAATAATTATCCAGCCCAAACATGATGAATATTAGCACAAATATTCTACAGAAAACTCTCATAAAGCGACCCCATCCTCTGAAACTTTTGCAGAAACATTTTTATTCAGAAACTTTCATGCAAGACAATTGTGTGGAGAAAACGACAACAGATTTTAAGTTGGATTACAAGGAAACAAAGCGCAACAAATGAAATCTGACAATTGGAAGAATAATGCAGAACTCGTTCTATAAAGAGCTGTTAAAATAAGACATGTTTTTGTGCTGCTCTTATGTGCATCGTTTGATGCAAAACAACAAAAAGTTCAGATGTTACCGACAAACGTGATCCGTATCAACAGGCAGCCTGAAGCAGGAGGGGTGAAGCAAAGAGCAGCGTGAAAAATATCAAGAAATCACGACTTTTTCCTCCCCCTAAAATGTAACATTTGCTGTTTAAAGCGACATCCACTGTTTCAACAGCATGGTGATGGTTGATAAGACAAACCAAACATTTGAAAAAGACTTTCTGAATGCGCTGACTGACTTCAGCACAAAAACACTTCTCTGGAAGCATCGTGGCATTCTTTGGTTCCCATTTGAATCCACTAAGAAGATCCATTTTTAACCAGCATCATGTTGTTTTTTTATCCACTTAATTTGCCACCAGCTTCTGTATCAATTATGTTCTATTTTCTTCTGACAGTTGACAAGCATTTGAACAGCATCCCAATGTGTAAATACAGCGTAACGATTAAACCTTGGATAATGAGCCAGAGAGGATTTTAGTCTTAAATTCTCTTCTTTCAGCTTAATCCCAAAGTAAACAGCAGCGGGTGAGGCCTGTTCTGCATTTTAAAGATACTTTCTTGTTGCCATGAAAGCAATTTTCCCCCCTGATATATCAAAAGGAGAGAGGATGTAATTAGTATGTTCGTCTACATGTGCTAAATCTGCTCAAGCCTCAAAATTACCAGAAGTTATTAGGGAAGCGCATTCTGCTTTGTTTTTTATGCGTGGCTGCACTGAAGTGATAATAAGAGAAGAGAAGCGCATACATTCACAGAATGTAAAAACATTACGGGTGTTTCACAGCGGCACAGGCGCAAAATGCGCACTGCTCTAAAAGTCCTAAAACCAGGAAAATACGAAACATTGTTCACGTTTGAGTAATTTGGAGCTAATCCTGTTCTGGTTGCAGGTCACATCCTTAGTGGACGTATTTTAAATGAATGGAATGTAATCATTAAAATCACCAGTTTATTAAAATATGAATAAACTTCCTGTAGCTGCAGGTGTATTTTCAAATGTGAAATATTCAGCCTTTTCCTGCACATTCTTCTTCAATTTGATGCAATTAAAATAATGTTGTTTGCTTCGTTTTACCTGAATTTCTTGCTTAAATTGTGTTTGGTTCTGTAGTTGGACTATTTGGCTTGATGTGCATCAGATTTATGTCAGGTATGTGTTGCACTTTGCACATTCAGCCAATACTTTCAGATATCCCTTTGCGCATCCGGTCCGTACCCAGTAAGTGTGAAGTCTTGGCAAAGAAACTCGGTACAGTTTGGGCTTGACATTCAGAAAAGCAAAACTTTCTCAGAAACACTTTGACAAAATAACTTACCCTCTCTTCTGCTAAACCTAATCTACCTAAAGGTTTTCTGTTAAGAAGCTAAAGTCTCCTATAAAAGTGTTGCAAACCTGAGTGTAGAATAAAAATGGTTACATTTAATAGAACCAATGTCGTGTTAATAACACCTTGATCAAATTCATCCATTTAAAAGAAAAGCTAAACAGAGGAGAAGCACCGAGCCTGGGGTACTTTCTATGCTAAAGAGTAATCAGAGCAACAGCTTCTTTAGGAAAGATGCAATTAAACATCAACAGTATGGAGAGTTGATGACAGCAAATAGCTCAATCATTGACTTTATCCAAACAGAGAAGCACTGGATCTGGAGAGAGAAAGTGAAATAAAGCAGAGTAAACAAAATTAGTGGAACCGTCTTTGTTCATGAAAGTAACAGCAGTAGAAAGAAAAAGCTTCAGGTGTTTGCTTTATTGGTTCAATTGTTTTGTTTTTATGTCTGTTTTATTTGGCTTGGTGTACAGCATTCTGACCAGCAGTGTTGTTTCTCATCAATGAGTCAATCAATCATTTTTATTCACACACAAATCTGGTTCATAATAAACAAAAACAGACAGAACAACAACAGAGACAATAAAAACAAAATATAAACTTAACGCGCAACAAACTAGAGAAAAACCTCACTGTTCTTCACAAAAAAGTGCTTCAATAAATACAAGTTTTATTGTATTGCATATCTATCAAACCATGTTAATGATATTGTTAATAAGCATTTAAATATGTAAATCATGAGTGTGACGTCACTGAAAATGGTCACTGGGGACAGCAACCTCAGAATGGCTCAAATCTCATTATGAAATGATTAGCGATGCAGCGCTGACGTTTATCATTCTTGTTTGTGAAACGAATCACCAAAAAGAATAAAAAAAATAAATAAAATCTCCTTTTCATTTTAAATTCAAGCGATGGTTGTAATCCTTACCTCTGTTCAGACTGGGAAGACTTTACAGAGCTTGTACAAATCATTTCGGTGAAGAAACTGAATTTGAGCACAAATATGTGAAACATTGTTCTTATTTTGCGGACACGCCGCGCAGGAGAAGAGGGGGGGCGTGGCGCATGAGCGGAGCGACATGTGCGCGTCTCTCTGCCATCAGAGGGCGGGTTTGTGTCGTTGTGTGCGCAGCGTGCGGCTGCTGCTGCGGCTTCTGGTGAGAGAAGTGGCAGGTAACCCCCCCCCCCACTCCTCAGTCCTCCACCCCCCCAAAAAAAATACCTCCCAGCAAAGATCCAGCGGCTCGGATGTGACTTTTAACAGCTGACCAACCTGCAATAAACTCCGACATACGTGATCATCCGGCGGCTCGTTTCGCCCCTTTCAACCAGCTGATTTAAATGAACGCTGAGCTCGGAAACAATAGGACGGGACTTTAAAGTGCGCAGAATTGGCTCAAGTGAAGATGCCCGAGCGGGTTCCCTCGTCGTCGCGATGGGGCTTGAATTGAGGGACACGAAAGAAGAAGTCGCTGAAGTTGAAGACGCGCTTCTGATGGCCGCTGGGATGTTGTGAACGACGCGTCGTTTGGGACAGAAGGAGCCAAAAAAAAAGAGGAAGAAAAAAAAAAAAAAACAAGGAAAGAGGGGGAACCATTGAGGGTTGGAGCAGCGACCCGCAGGGATTATGGCTCTCGTAACGTTTTCTCTCAGCCTCGTCACCCTGGTGCTTACAAACTTGCACCTTTCGAGAGCCAGCAGCCGTCATGCGGTGTATTGGAACAGCTCGAACCTGCAGTAAGTAGCTCTCGATGCGGCTCTTTGTTGGTGCGCACCTGTGCTGCGAACTGCGTGCAAGATTGTGGCTGATGCGTTTTGTGACGATACAATAAAGGAAAAATTAGAAACGAGATCAAGAAAAAAAAAATAAACACTGCAAAACAATTTTAATGCCACATCACTGATAAAAAAGAAGAAGAAGACAGCACCTGATGTGGATGCACAATTGTTGTCAAGTCAACCAAGTCTTAATAGATGTCCTAACAATATAGAAACAGTATTAATGAGCAGGCGGTGCTCCAGAAACCGCCTCCTTGGCTTAAATCAGGACACATCTGGAAGAAAACTAATAGTTAATGTTCTCTGTTTCAATCTTTTAATTAAAAGTCTTACTGTTATCAATTACAACACATATGAGCTGTGGTATGTAGTTTCCTAACATACAGGTTCACCACACTTAATGCAGTTCAAAATAGGAAATAAATAGATTTAATATACAGGGCGATCTAGTCAAAGTCTTTATATCTGTTCATTTTGTGGATTAAGCAATTCGAACTAAGATTTTTCAGGAAAATACAAAGTAAAAAATTAATAACTGATATTTGTGGCTGTTTACACAATGACTGGGGAGGGGCATTGTTGATTTGACTGACACCATCAACAGGAGCATCACTGAGTAGGATTTAAAACTGGACTTGAGGCCACATGTTGCAGAACGAACCAAGTCCAAATAGATCTGCAAACAGCAACAGGTGATGCATTTTCTTATAATTCGTCTTTGACAGACAACGCAGACAAATGTCAGGACACACTTCTGGAACATCGTAAACAGCTTTACTAGAAACTATGGGGCCTGAAATGGTTCCTTGAGGTATGTGTAGGTTACTCTTGTAAGCAACAAACCAATGTCATCAAGGTTTGAGAAGGAAAATGAGTTGGCTCCAAATGCCTTGCTGCTCTATTAGGTCATAATGTAATGCCTGGTGTGTATACATGGTGACACTATTGAGCAAGTTTGATGAGGCATCATGACTTCCATTGTTGGGTTGGAGTGGCCGTCCCTTCGAAAGCCTTCTGACTCCTCCAACATGACATGCATGTTCCTGGAGTTGGACTTGTTGTTAACCGCTGACGGCTGCTCAGACTTGCAGGAACGAATCCCTGCCAGGCTTTCAGCATGCAGACATAATTCCTGCCCATTGTTGGACTCCAGCAGAAGTCTGGTGTCTTTCCTCAGGTGAGCCCCTGAAGACCATCTGGGCTACTTACACCTGTACGAAAGCCGTCGTCCTCTGGGTCAGGGATCGATGCGGATTTCTGTTTCTTTGTCTTCTCATTAGCCAACCGTGAATCCGTCTTTTTCACCTCCCCCCCCCATTACACACACACACACACACTCCTCCATCCCTGCTCCACGTCTGTCCATTTGTATTCCCCTCAGATGCTGGCCTCTCCTACATCTCCTCTCTCCATCTCCTACTTGGTTATTTTCTTCCCTCTCTTATTTTTCCGAGGTGTCTCACCAGCTTTTCTGTCCTCTTCAATTACCTTTCTTCGGCGTCTCATTATTGTCGCCCCTCAGCATCTGCTCCTGGTCCCTCGTTCATCTCCTGACAGGACGCACGGTCAATGATTGGAATTAGAAACGGTGGAAAACTTGAGACGGTGACTCAAAATTCGAGACGAGTAGAGACAGAAATGGCCATAAAACTTAATCGAAACAGTCAACGGCGGATGCTGCAGGACTTTCAGCAGCTAATTTATGCTAAAGTATGAATTTAAGATTTATGACTGCAGTAAATCCCTTCTGTATGACAGGAATGGTAATAAACCCTGACAAAGTTGCATGTAAATGCTGTAAAAGCGCGCAGCTTTTGAGTGCTGTAATCAATATCAGTGCTCCTTATCAACGTCGGCGAAGGCTTTTGGCAAATGCTCCATCTGAAATGATTTTTCCCAACATGAGGCTTGCTCATTTGTCAACTTTCAATTGACGTCTATGCGTTAGGGTGACAAATATGTGCGTATATTATTATGCTCAATATTGCATGTGTGAAAGAGAGAGACGAGGAGCGGAAGGAGGACGGAGGGAGACAAAATGCAGGTGTTTCGAAAGCACCCCTGTATGTGCACAAGCTCCTCCTCTCCCCCCGCTGAGATACAAATCTCTAAAATAATGCAAAACCTGACCCAGTTTTCAGGTAGCGGAGAAATCCGCAGAGGCTACGGCAAGAATACCGATGGCCGTCAGGCTTCAAAAAGGCCTTAAAGCTTTCTCCACAGCTCCTTCTGAGGCCTCACTCACTCAGGGAAGGGGGCTCCCTTCGTCATCCAGACCTCGTTACGGAGACGAGCCCAGGAGAGGGAGAGCAAGAAAGGAAAGTGGAGATATGCAGCCAGAAAGCAGAAGCCTTTAGGGCCAAACTTTGGTTGAAGCTGTAATGTTTTACCCGTGAGCGGCGCAACGTTCGTCGTTCGGTTACAGCGCGACTGCGAGAGATGGGATCGCTCTAACGGCAAGCCATTTGCTCAGAAGCCGTGAAAATGTCATTTACTGATATTTCAGTTATAGGACGTCTTTTTTTCTTTTTTTGTGGCTTTTGAAGGTAAATGTTTGTTGTCAACCTCGTGATGGCCTTCACTGACATCGATGTGGTCCTCAAATACTGATTACAGCACTCAGAAACTGCACTTCTACAGGATTTACGTGCAACTTTGTCGAGGTTTATTACCATTCCAGTCATACAGATGGGATTTACTGCAGTAATACATTTTAAATACATATTTTAGTATAAATTAGCTAGTGGAAGTCCTGCAGCATCCACTGTTGTCTGTTTAAATTAAGCTTTATAGCCATTTCTGTCACCATTCGTCTGGAGTTTTCACCGTTTCTCTGCAAGAACACAAAATATTACCAAGAATTTTGTCTTGTTTCTAGTGCAAATATCTTAGAATTCTTGAAACAGGACAAAACTTATTTGATAGTAACTTTTCACCAAGATATGCTAGGTTGGTTTAGGTAAATAATTCTGATAAATAAAAAGTACTATTCCCACTGGGAGATTATTTCACTTAAAAATCTGCCAGTGAACTAGTACTTTTTATTAATATTCGAGAAATACTGACTTAAAAATCACAGATATCCTGCTAAAAAGTTAATTGTAAGTTAATTTTGTCTTATTTCAAATGTATTAAGAAATTTGGACTACAAACTGGATCAAAATAGTAAGGTTTTGTGTTTTTGCTGACAGCATTGAGACACTGAAAGGTTTTTGAAAGGTTTCCAGTCTCACAGCTTTGTGTTGGCAGCATCATGCTGAGGGGATCCATTTCTCCAACAGGCACAGGGAATCAGGCCAGATTTGGTGGAAAAATGGGTGGTGCCAGAACAAACCTGGAAGAAAACTTCAGGGTGAAAACCACTTGAGATTGGGGTGAAAGTTCATCTTCCAACAGCTACTTCCTTCCAGAATCTTTGGCAAGACATGAAAAAGAAGTTTGTTATGCCATCTGATGGAGCCTTGGCAAAAATGTCAGACTCCAGGTGTGAAAAGCTTACAGCGAAAGTGGGAACATAATGTGGTTCTACTAAGCATCTGAATCTAAATGCCCACCACACACAAAATAACATGCACTGCTTTTATCTTTTAAAAAAATGAACAAAAAAACAAAACATACAATGTTTTCTTGATAGATACAAATGTTTTTCAAAGGCACACCACAGGCCTAATATGTCCTGCTAGCGCCAAATTTGAGCAAATTTCTTGCTTGGAAAAAAAAAAGCCTTCCCTTTCGCCATCGATAACCAGCATGCTGTCTGAATTTACGCCGCCTTCAGGAAGCAAACAATATCAAACAACTGATTACAGGTTTTTCTGCTGCCTTGGACATTTCCAAACAAGATCTCTCGATTATTGTAACCCAGAGAAATGCCTCGGAGCTCTTTGATCATCGCCCAAGTCTGTCACTACCACGCTGCCTCCCCCCATCACCTCCCCGACTAGAAAGTGTTGGTCTCAGCTTCTGCTCTCAGCAGTGCGCCCGGCCAACTCGTTACAGATGTCCCTGCTAATGGCTGACTAAGGCAGGAAAAAAAACACACACGCAGGCCATTAAATCATCTCGCTTCTGAGGCAATCTGCCAATTAGAGGGGGAGATGCGGAACATCTTGAGAGAGCGCGGGAGCAGCGGTGCACTGCGGTAGCCTCGCCTACTCGCGAGCCGCGTGTCCCCTGCTCCTTCCACTTCCTCCCATCAGGCGCATGGCCTCTCTGGACACACGGGGGCACGTCTCTGTAATTGGGCCCCCCGTGTCAGCATGATGGAAACAGGAGCCCGGCCTTCATTTAATCTACTACTCCTTCCATAAGTCACGCAGTGTCCCTACTAATGTTCAGCCGAACACCGAAGCACAAAGGAAATGTGCCACACATCTCCTTGCTAAATTACTATTCCCTTGCCCACTCAGCAACTGGAAGGCGATCTTTTCAGCTGTTTGCGGCCGGTCCTGAGTGATTTACAGCTCTGTGTGTTTCGTTCTGCACATTATGACCCTGATTTGGACCTGAAATGGTGTCTGTCAGAGCCCCAGCTCGCCTGATGAAAACAACCCAAGTCCCGACACACCATATCTAGTGCTGGAAAATAAATTATCACCTTGACAAATGGCTTCCCCTGGAGTGCTTGGAATTTAGGCTTTGTGATCAATGTTTATTGGAGGTGCTGTCTTTCTAAACAGGCTCATTAACTGGCAGGCAGGTATATCTCGGAGGTTTGACCAAGCGGTAGCTGGAGGTGGTTTCCCTTGGGTGAGTGAAGAGCTGATGGCTTTCGGAGAAAATCTGAGCTGCACTGAAGGAAACTATTATCAAGATACAACAGGAAGTACATTAAGTGATATTGAAGGGGTTGCAAGATGAAAATTTAAGAGATGGGGAAATGTCTTACAGCGCATAATGGGAAGAAGTTGGCGAGCTTTCTTTTTTTTTCTTTAGCAGAACATTGATTGAGTTGGATAAAAGTCAGAAAGGCAGAACAAAGAGCATTTGTATTTTTTATTTTTCCCCACACACAGACGTTGAGTTATTTGGCCGAATGTGCTGCAGCAGCTGTTTTCTGAGGAGATGATACCCGCAGGAGTTGATCCGTGTTAATGTGGACACCGGCTGGGTCAATCATGTGGACCGGCGCTTGGAGACAATAGCTTCAGCCATCCGCTTGCCCCTCATGCCCTGGACGCCTTGGCACAGACGCTACAAGCAGATTTGCAACTTGATTACATGGACATTTGTCTGTCTGCAGCTCCGTCTCTGGGCTCTGCAATTTTGCATACAAATGCATCCTATTTATTGGCATTTGATGTTTTCCTCCGTTATTGCACAATGGCGGCATCTCAGGCAGCCAATCGGAAGATAGCTGTTTCGTACAACTGTTTCATACGGCTAACTTCTGTTTTTTAGTTTCAACAGATTTGTCAGATGGTTTTTAGTTTTAATGGTCAAATCTTAATTGGGATTTTATTTCAGTTTTAATGTAAAAAAACAAACAAACTTAAAGAAATACATGTAAGCAAGTACTTAGGCCAAAGAACATTTCTAAAAACAACAAGAAAAGGAAATAGGACAACTCAAATATTACATTTTTTCAAAATAACTTGCTTGTAGATGTTATGTTTGCACTTTGTGTTATTTATAGAGAACAAGAGTTTCTCTTCCACACTTCATATTAAAGTTGCACTTGCCTGAATGTACAGGAATGAACTTTTACATCAACAGCAGCAATAGTCAGCTGTAGGACTTGTGATGGTCCGATCATTTACGGATGTTTTTCTTGTCTGATTTTAGGGTGAGAGTGCTTGGATGAGCAGACCTGGGTATGTTGTCAGTTATTCAGATAATAAAAGCAATACTGATCATGATAAAGAAAAAGGATGCTGCATCTGATGCATCTGTGCCAAAGCATAGCTTTGAATGAGCTACGATGTCATTTTAAACAACAATCAACACATTTCAGCACTTTATGACCTAAAAGTCTCTTATCCAAATTATGCTAATGCTAAGTTAACATGCTTAACGTGAAGATGAAACAAAACTATTACACCCACTGAACTTTGGGGTTAGTGAAATTTCACACTAACCCCAACCTCAAAATCCAAAATGGCTGCCTCATGTATGAAGCGTAGTCATGGTGGCACTGATGAGCTGTTCATTTATATTTCTGAGACTTTGAATCTCAACACAATGTGTGATCCATAAAAAGCTTTTCTATTGAGACCCATTAAATAAAGAATAAACAAAATACTGTTTCTGATCCATGTGACTCTGTCCCTTTATACTTCAACATATAAAAATTACAAGAATAGCTTGTTATGCTAACAGTACTTTGTTTTTGAGTATAAGCGATTTCCCCTCGTTTTCCAACTTTATAAAGTAGTAAAACTAAAACAAAATCCAAACTATTCAGATAAATGGAAAGCAAAGAGTTCGTTTTTTAGGTAACACTTTATTTGAAGGGGGATGAATAAGACAGTCATGACACATGACATAACATCTGTCATGAACATGACTGTTGTCATACAGGACATGTCCTTAATGCGTCAACACGTTCAAGGTATGACATAAAACGTCACTTGGTAAATTATGACACTTTTAATACAAAGTTGACATTATTCAAAATGTCTTTGTTATGACAACTTGACATTAACCAAGA
>CAEGAF010099462.1:0-11443 GCA_903067075.1 Micropoecilia bifurca | reverse complement strand
TTTTTCTTTCTTTATATATATATATATATATATATATATATATATATATATATATATTAAACATTAAAGACAGTTTACAAAACAGTACTGTGTGCAGTGCAGGGGAATGTGCAATGAAAGCAGAAAAAATTACTAAAACTGTTTCTGTGCTTGCATGTGTTTATGTGCAGTTGACTAAATACAGTTGAATAAATGAACTTTTTCCAGTTTTTAGTCCAATTTAATTGCTTGAATGTCTGAATTGTCTGAATGAATTAGCATTTAAACCAGAAACTGTTATAAAAACAAACACATCCTTATAATGAGTTCTGGTTATTCTAAAGCTGCATATTACATAATTACATTTGATAGAAATGATTTACAAAAAACAGATTGTTTTTCATTTGAACTAGCAATCATCCCCAAACTAAGGCCTATTTTTGTTTTCCTCGTTCAGTCCTATTATGTCTGATATTCCCATTAATTGTTTTTTTTTTTTTAGCATTGTCGCAAATCTTAATAAACATTTGCTTCTGGTAAAAATGCAAAAAAAATTTAAAAATTGTAAACGTAAACGATTATTGAATCATAAAACATGTATATATTGACTTTCTACAATATCACAGATACAATAGTCCTTGTCCTTGTTAATCTACAAACTTGGGGCGCTATTCCATCAGTCTAGTACGTCTGCTCTCTGTCAGTAACAATAATAATGACCTTGAGCCTCTCCTTTCCTCTGCTTATCTTGTTTGGGTGGGATCTTGAAGGCCGGCGTTGCTGTCAGCGCGCGGCCTAACAGGCACAGGTGGCTGAGTCTGCTCTGACTTCTCCTGCCCTCTTGGCACGGCTCTCTTGGCAGACCAGCAGCTCCTTGGCTGCTCGCCTCAATGGGCCACTCCAACTCTATAATCACCAGTTGGTGCTTTGTTAACATCGGGTTGGCCCACGATGAATTATTGCTCTCAGCTTTGAAATATGGCTCCTCCTGTGGAGAAATCCAACGGAGTGTGAAGTGCCGATCAGAATCTTGCGTATGTCTCTCCCCCTTAGCCGCGGACGTAAATACAGTGTCATTCATGACAACTCTCGTGGTGATGACATCTTGCTGGGTCAGTGCTGGACCCCTTCGTGATTGGCTGCAGTGGATTAGACAAAAAAAATAACAAAGTGAATGGGGATGAGGGGGTTAGAGAAGGGGTTGAAGAAGACGAACCGTGTCGCACCATGCGGCAGTCAGACAGCAGCTTGTTACTGTGTCAGATAAATATAGAGGTCTCTGGAGCTCCCCTCTGCGGCTCTGTCTTTGCTTGAGGGGAGGGGAAGGCCGTGTCACCTGGGAGCTGTCGCTATCCTCATTCATCCTCATTAAATTGGCTTTAGATTTGCAGGGCATTAAAGATTTTGCCATCTCTGACGTGACAGATGGGGGTAAAGTAAGGTGACCGGACAATTTTGTCACTCTTGTTCCGTAACCTCCCTGGTCTGCCTGGATGACAGCGCAATGCTGACCCAATAATAAGATCAGCAGAGAGATTTGTTGCTTTGGCAAGCGTTGAGTCTAGACAAGGGATATTGGTAATTTATTTAGATTTATTTATTTATTTATCTGGTGCGGTGCTACGAGAAGCACAAACATTCACACCCAATAAACCGTAACGAAAGAGACGAGTCAAAACAAAAATATCTCCCTCTTTTCATTCACGCTTTAAGTTTGTTATGTAGCTCAACTTGGCAGTTTCCTCAAAAACAGGCTTTTTCTGCTCAATACTGATATCTGATATTGAGATGGCAAAGTCTATTTGATGTGGGTGATGTGGGCATTTATCCTGGGCGGCATTAAAAGATGTCTGATGTGAATTATCAGATTTGACTGTGTTTTGTGTTACTGTGCATCTTCCTGTGTCAGTCAGGCTCTGCTGATGAAGCGGAAGAAAAAAAAAAAAGGGGGATGGCTTGATGCGGGTCGGAAGAGAACAGAGCCACATTGGTACCTTTCATCTCTTCCGTCCCGATGAGAAGGCGATGATTTGAAAACCATCCATTCTGAACTGACCCTTCCCACATAAGTTGGGTGTGAATCACCGCCACCAGCCCGCCCCTGTTAGTGCATCAGTTACAGAAAACAAAGCTTACTAGGCTTGTTTGTGCTTGACTGTGAATCAGGAACCTGCTCTTTCTCTCTCAGGCAGTCTGATAAACAGGAAAGGCACTAGCCTCCCAGCTGCATATACATTGTCATCACATGTTATTACTCACAATTTTCAGTTTTACTGTCAGACTTCATTAAGTGCCAGTTGTTTTGTTGTTTTTTTCCCCCGTTAGCTCTCTGCTTTTCAACGCGCCTGCTTCAACACTGGGAGTGAATTAAAAGTTCGTCTCGATCTTTAACCCTTCTTAGACGTTCTGTGCTCCTGTTGTTGTTAGCAGATTTCCACAGCAGACATGTACTTGCTTGTTAGAGGGTTGTTGTTACATTCCACCTACCTGCCTGCATAATATATGGTGTTATCATGCCGACCTTTTAGCTTTCTGGTTCCCTTCCTGCATGTGGGGTAATGACACCGATCCTTCCTGTTTTAGGAAATCCCCTCACATTTTGTCCTGCTTTGACTTTCTTCTGCTTGTTTTGTTGTGCCTCTGGTTCCATTCCTGAGATGCATTAAAAAATGCCCATCCAGTATGTGTGCCATAGTGGGGTTAAGTAGTCAGAATGCAAAAAGAAGCAAAGACCAATCTGTTACTCTCATTATTTGTAGTTATATTTGTTTGTTTCCCAGTCTTTGAAGACAAGAGAGCTCAGTTTCTCATTTCTTCCTTTTCTGTACTTTTCATTTACTACATGGATAAATTTGTCTCCGTCTCCTTTTCTGGAATGCAAAACGTTTCTATTGCAAAGGTTGATTTGAGTCTCCGTTGTTGTTTTTAAATATTTACATAACTTTTCTTTTCTCTTTTTTGTTTGAGAGCTAACTCAATAGGTTGGGGCTGGGTTTTTTTCGCCATTATGGCACAGCCCTCTGTCAACAGCGCCTTTTAAAGGGATGGAGATTAACTCAAAACACTAAGCTTAGTGTTCAGAAAAAAAACAAAAACAAAACCCTACACCACTTATGTCAGCCTGACCATCAATCAGCAGCTGGGGAGTGCATGAGCAGACATGTACATCACCCTGTTTCAGTGTATAGTTCTCATACCAATATACTGGATATCTGTGCAGAATCACAGCTCAAAAAGTCACATTCATTTAGCAAAACGCAGCATTTTGCAGCATTTTGCAGCATTTAGCAGCATTTATGCATATCTCAATAAGCATTTTTATCTCAATAAGATGAAGAGAGGTTTATGGTTGCTACCTGACAAATCATGAAAAGATTCAAGATTTTCTTAACACTTTTATTAAACCTTGTAACTATATATTTTTTTCATTTTATTATATCTCAAAATCTATGTTCTTGATGGTACTGCGAGATGATCAAAAAAAAGTTACCACCGTATTCCAGCTTTCTTGTATACGTGCTCTTTCCGGCATGCTCTCCGGCGCTGCCATGGAGACAGACACCTCGGCATCTATCACTTAGTGCCTGCGGCTGTCAAGAAAACGCTACACATAAGCATGTGTTTAAAACCCCTGGCTCTGAGGCAGTGGGAGGAAGCTGCCTCTCGGAACACGGCTAACAGATCCTCCTCTGCCGCCACCGTCATTGTCTCCTCCCCCCCTGGCCTTTAAGTACAACAACGGAGATGAAGCCCTTGATTTATGGAGTGAGTACAAGCTAGGCGGGGCAAGACAGGCCAGCTACTGGAAGTGGTGAGTGAGTGTGTGGGACTCAAGTCTAGGGCCCAGAGCAACAAGGTTTCAAAAATGTCCACACAGCTGCAGGGTCCCATCTTACCACATGACTAAACTAGGAATCAACTGATCATCTCCGGTTAAAGTACAAAAAGATCAGAACTGCCATTCTCTGAAGCGTTGTTTTTTTTTTCTTGTAACGTGTGTTTGTGTATGTTTGTGTCTGAATAAGTCAACTGGAGTAAAGGGCCGCTGTCTGAACATGAAACACAGGCCAATCCCGCTGGGAAATGTGCTTTTATGTGATTTTTTTTTCTTCTACGCTCCTTTCATTTTTTTTCTTCCTGTCAACTAACTGACACACCCATTCCAAGAATCTCTGGTGGTTTTGCTGATTTAAACTTTCTCATGTAAATGCTGAACCTCTAAATGGCCCAAATTAACTTTATCATCCTGCAGACAGATTCGGGAAAGAGACTAGACGAGCCACTTTTGGGAATGTTTTGCAGCCCTAATGTTCGACAGAGGAGGTCTTGCATGTCTGCCTTTGTGGTAAAAAAAAAAGGCTGTGTTTGTGTGTAAAGAGGTGGGGCAGTAGGTGGGGCCTGAAGAAACAGCGGCGACTGCTCTTGAGAGTGTCGCCTGGATTGTGCCTTTTGGCAGCAAACCTGATCAGCGAAGGAAAATACATGCTCTGCCTTTACAATGCAGGTCTTTGTCTCTGTTCTGCATCGGAACCATCAACTATTTTGGAAATAGTTTCCAGCTTATTAAAACGGTTCCAGACCGTGACTGTTGAACCAGTGAGTTTCCACTTAATGTTTTGGCATCCTTCCCCATCTTTGGTCTGCTGCAGGCATCTTCAGAGAATTAAGGCTTTCTGGTAGAAATTTATCTACCGTTGGTGTTTATCTTTCTGTTTCTCTCCCCACTCTCCCTCCTGATGGCCCCTGACTTTGATTAACTGTGAAGATCATAGGCTTCTTGCCTCAGACCCTTGCTGCCTTGTGTCATTGTTCTGACTAAGCTTCTCTCTTCATCAGAAATGAATTAAGCTTTTTGTGCCAATGGCCACTTACAAGTGCCATTAAGAGTGTGTTAGAGTAGTTCTGACTCCATCTAAGCTGAATCACAAAGGCTATGTAGCAATCAGGCGACATTTGACTCACTGTTAAAACTGTAACCCTGAGTTAAGATGCACATTATTCTCTAAAATTGTCTGTGAATTTGAACTCGCATTAAAAGCTTAACTAGATTTCTTTCACGAGATATTCCTTCATCTGTGTTTTATTTAACCAGATTATATTCCTCTGATATCATTCTTGAATTGATTTCTTGGAGGTAATAGGAGCGTAAAGCCCCCTGTGTTATTAGATCCAGAATCTTTTATTGCTCATCTGAGTAGCCTTTCCTCTCCATTAACTGATTTTCTCTTTTTTTTGTGCCTGTAAATAGTGAATAAATGATCATAAACCTGCTAACCGAGTTTCCTCAAGTGTGATGCTCCCTGAAACTGTACAGCTGTGAGTTCTTGGCAGATCCTCGTGATTCGATTCAATTACGGTCCTTCAGTGCGGGATTTGGTTCATTTGTGCTGCATCTGCCCTGCTTTAAATTTGTAATAAAACTCCTTTAATTACTTCTGGTATTCACAACAGCCTCTGAAAGATCAATAGTGGTCTTTTAGGTTCACAAATACACACATTAAAGTTCCTTGACTTGGAGTGGAGCAGTAGTTGCAGTACCTTGAAAATACTTCTTGTACTTTTTCTTATCTTGTCAAGTTAAATGCACAAACCTGAATATATTTTGTTGCAGTTTTACATGCTTGACCAACATTAAAGGGCATAAAACTTTGAATTGAAAAATAAATAATTTTCAGCTGTTTTTTAAAAAAAACAAAAAATCTGAATAGTGTGTCATGAATTTACTGACCACATACTTTGTGAAAGCATTTTTTGCTGTAGGGCTCCCTGGATGGGTTTTAACCAACTTTGCAGATCTTCATATACACGTATCCATTCTTCCTCATAAAATAGCTCGAGCTCAGTAGGTTTGGACAGAAAACCCCTGGGAATAAGAACTTCCAAGTCTTGTCACAGTATCACAGTTTAATTGAACTTTGACTGGGCTATTTTGAAACATGAGTATTCTTTGATGCAAATATTTTCATTTTAACTTTGGTTGCATATTTTTCTGCTGGAAGAGAAACCTGTGTCCCTGTCTCAAGACTTTAATAGGTTTCTTATGCACAGTTGTCCTGTACTAAACTTCTCCCTGCCTGCTGACGATGCCACCGCAATCATATTTCATTGATTGCGGTGGCAATCAATGAATCTCGTGGTGCTTATAGTGAATCTCTTGGATTCACTATAAGCACCACGTGCTTATAGTGAATCCAAATCCAACTTTTTGTTTGCCCATATAAGGGGAGAATGATTCTAAATAGAAAATATTTCTCCAATGATTCCTGTAACAATAAAATGTGCAATGATGAGAAAGCTTGTATAGTGACTTTTCAGAGTAGTTTCTGTAAACCAGATCTGGTGTGGCAAACAGCAGATAACTTCATTCATTGTTTTCAAAGAGAAATATTAGCAACTATTTTCCACATGAAACAGATACAGTCTGTCTGAAATTCTCTCAGTTCACATCAGCAATTCACTCCTGAATGAAAATTTTTTCAATGTCACTTCAATAAGCGTTGTTTACTTCAAGTTCACCATGTTAAAGAAAAAAAATATAAAATAAGCCTGTTACAATAAAATGTTTTATTTTTGGGAATTATTATTAACATGGTAAACAGCTCGCAGCAATTAAGCTTAATGCTTCTCTGACTGTTACTTTTTTTATTTTATTCATGTAATATTTTGTTGTCATTTTAAGCTAATTCTGCTGACTGAGTTCTTGGTTGGCATTGTTGTTGCACGCTAAAGATTCCCCTGGCAATGAGACAGATAAGAAAAACGGATACAATGGTATCTTGGATGCTGGAGAACAGACAATGGGCAGATTCTGGTAAATGAGTCGGTTGATTATTGACTCAGGCTTAATCCATCTCACATATTGTGACAGCGTTGGTATTATTATCTTGATGATGTCATGTCTGCCTCGTGAAATTGTTGTTCCTGATGCCTGGTAGTTGAAGCTTGTGCAAAACACAGACAGTGCTTTTATAGGACACAGCATGTGGGGGGCGTTGTTCTTTTCACTGTCTGACCCTTGCAGGGAGATCTGGAAGAATGCCTATTGTTTCCTCATTGCTTGCTTTGTCTGATAAACTCTGACCAATTCTATAGTGCACTGAAAAGTTGTCGGCGCTAACCGGCCTCTCTTCCCTTCACACTTTCTCCCTCATGAAAGAGGTTTTCTTATCCTTCTTCAGATTCTACTTAAAGCAGTTGCTGACCTGGAAGAGCATTTCTTGGTGTTGCTCTTTAAGCCTTCTTACTGATAATTGAAATGATTCATCAGTGTGAACAGGACTACTCAACAAAATAACAGCTTCTTCCTTGAATAATAATAATAATAAAAAAAAACTACAACAAAACAGTAAGACAGGCCCCAAAGATTCCATGCTGAAAATCAGAGTTCTGTTATCATAACTCCCGTTACTTTTTCTGATTCATTTTGCTCTAAAAATCTGGAAATGATCAAGTACGTATTTGGAACCTTGGTTTCCTTTAAGCTCTTTTGAGCTTGTGTTTGTGAGTTTAACAGGAGGCTGTACAGGAACAGCCAAAATAAAGAATGTGTGAAGGTACATGAGCTGCTCACACGTCACACGTTCACTAAGCTCTTCCAACATTAGGTGTTCAGCCAATAAAACTCAAGCAAACTAAGTATTTTTAGAAAAATCTGCTTCTTAGTCCTTGTAACCTTGATTAGGCTGTGATGTCACTTTTTCCCTCCTTGTTTCTCTCGGTCTTTGATAATTTTATTGAGTTGTATTGTAAAAAGTAATACATGCAATAAGACTAGGGATACTGCTAATCTTCTGTGTTACTTTTTGAGCTTTTATGATCTGACTCAATTCCTTCAAGTTTGGACTAGTTACAGTTGAACACATCAGTTGATTGTGTTCATGCTCGGCTTGAATGTCATAGAACTGCTGTTGCTTTCTATGAAGTTGTATAGATTTATAACACATGTTTATTTCTCTTAATATAAATGATGAAAATGTCCAGCTAATGAAAACTCAAAGTCCATCTAGTATAAAAACTAGACTACTTTCTGAGATTATTACATAATAATATTTTGTTAGGGTCATCTTATGGCCTGCTCAATCATGGCCAAGACTGCTGAGCTGACAGCTGTCCAATGAAAACTCATTAATATCTCACAAAATATCTTGACAACAGAAAATGGCTGTTTAAAAAGTCCTGTATCCAAGCAAAAGGGAAGTTAAGTGCAAGGAAAAAATTTGTTAAAAATGGTGCACAAGCATGGCCTTGAGAGGAATATGGAAGAAGGTTTAATCAAGAAATTGGGAAGATTCACTAAGTGTGAACTACAGCCGAACATTAGAACCATCTTATCTGGGTTAAAGAGAAAAAAATATTAGAATGCTGCTCAGTGACTCGGGGGTTTTCAAGTCGAGAAAGTTTTTTTTTTCTCAGTTCATTTGAGCATTTGCTCAGAATACAAGTTGCTTGAATTCCAATGTGAATTTTCCACAATCAATGAACATTTAATTCAAGTCCTTACCGAATCACAAAAAAGGTTTTCAGTTTTACACCATTCCTGTGCAAGTCTCAAATATACTTCCTGACTGTTTTGATGGTAAAAAGCCCCTTTAAGTTTTAAGGGCATATACCGCTTCTGGACACCTGTGGCTGTTTTGACGCAGTTATTCATTGACCCGCACATAACATTCCAACTTCACAGCTGACCCTCATGCACGCAAACAAAATATGTCTGAGTGAGATAGTCAGATAAGTGTCTTCTCAGTGGGATCCTTTGGCCCGTCTCTGACAGCTGCAGCAATATGAGAACATGGGGTTCACCTCTGACCAAAAACAGCCGTGTGCCCAAATGACAAAGTGGGGTTAAGAGTGCACTGATATGTTCTTTCATGTATTCCACTTGCAAGAATAAATGCTGACTGTATAAGAACACATTGTCCATCAAGGAGTGTGAACTGCCTTAGTTCTTGTTCTCATTTGGAGATAGACATGCTTGCAGTGCTGCAGCCAGTGACCCTGGTTATTACATCCTGTGCCCAAGGCTGATCCCTGAGCTATCAAAGACAACTAATGTGGTCATTTATCTCTCAGTGAAAATGAGAGGAAGAGGGAAGGAAGGAGACAAAACAAGTGAATTACCAGATGGGGAACTTCATTGGACTTTGCGTCACGTAGTGGCACTGATTTTTTTATTTTTTTTATTTTTTTCATTTGAAGAACTGCAGTGCTGTTAGAGTATTTCACACTCTGGTTTGGCAACATAGGAACAAAGACGATTTCCATTGATATTCACACAAACCTGCCAAGTACCACAGTGATGTTTCCTTTAGCAATGCAACCATGGCTTCAAATGGAGCATGACTTGTACCTCAGCCTCTTTGACATGTCATATTATCAACGATGTCTGTCAAATCTCTAACCACTGAAGTGAACCTTCTTTCATAGCATGCATATCATTTAATCTATTTCTATCACTGCTTTGCTATATCTAATAAGTGTTCTGCTTTATTGTTATCCAGATTATTTCAACACCTACATTTTCTCCATCTTTTCAGAATATTTAGTCCAGACTTGTTTTTTAATGAAAGATGTGAACCATGTAAGTAAGACTACATGACATGAAGTCTTTGTATCCTTTTTAACAACTTATAATTTAAAATATTTTTTGTTATCTGTTTATAGTCTACAGTGAGAAACATTGATTAACATTGGTTAATTTTATTATCAAAATTAATTTGGTTAATTTTAACCAAATTAAAATTAACCAATGTTAATTTTAATAAGGTTAAAATTAACATTTTAATGTTAAATAAAATATAATTATTTTGGTTTGATCGGGTGGAATGAGTGTGATCGTGTAAAACTGGAATGAAATGTAAAGACTTAAGAAAATATCATGTAATAAGTTAAAAGACACATGAGACTTGACATTTTTTATAGCCATTTGCTTCCATACCCAAACAAAATTAAAATGATATGTGATCAAGTGAGCAGAAGTGAAATAGTCAAAGGTGTTATTATAACTACACTAAAAAAGGATACACCTTAGCAATAGGTCAGACAGATTCAGAGCTTACTGTCAGAAAGTACAGTTTTTTAGGCAAGTTAAATTTGTTTTGTTCTATTATTTTATAGATTAGATCGACAGCATTTCTGTGGTCATTATTACCCATCTACAGCTAATGGTAAGCAACAGTAAGCAATCTTCATAAAACAAATGTGTACACCGCTGTTCAACATGGTGCTCTAAGTACCGTCTTACATAACTGGTTTCGTGAGATAAGAATAGCTTTTTTTTTTACTTTTTTACTTTTTCTTTTATAAAAATGGGGTTCATCAGTGCTTTAAATGAAAGCCAACTTGCTGTGTGCAAGTCGTAACTGAGAATATAACATCTGTGCTTTAAGTTCTTGCTGGCAGACGGTACACCATCACTCCATCACATTGTTCTGTAAAGACATTCTTTTTGGCTTTTTGACAACATTCTCTTTGTGTATCATTAATATCAATATTGGATCAATTTTACCATTTATTCTTCCTCAGTTTTACTCTCTTAACTTAGTAAATCTTACAGTGGTGGCCGATATTCTAAAATAATATCCCAAATTGAGAAAATCTTTATCAAACAATAGCACTTAAGATATATTTGTTTAGTTCTGCTTGAACCTTGGATAGCTCTGAAGATAAAAATGCACATTTTCATCCTGAGACTTTAATGAGGGAAGCCGAGTATTTTATGATTTGATTTTGGCGGTTGGTTTGGCGGATGGGAGGGGTGTTTACCAGCCTCCACTGCACCCTCCCTGAACTGTGTAAGGCATGTGCTCTCAAAGCTTAGGCAGACAGACAGCTGGCCACACAAGCTTAAGAGAGGAGTGGGCTGTCTGGTTACTGACTTAGGCCCAGTAGACCCACTTCATTCCTTACTGGTCTGTAGTCCCAACGTTCGGAACTGTTTTGATCATGTTGTGGACAGGTTTCCAGGTGCAGGAGCTTTTTTTGGTGGAACAGTAGCAACAGATGTTCCAACAAAACCACAGAGGATTTTCATTTTCACACACTGTGCCAAAGCGTGCTCTCCTCAAATCTGTGTGTGTTGTTGTCATTGAATGTGACAGGGTGTACACTGAGGGTATAAGCACCTGTCCCCTCCGGCCATGCCCTTCTATGCATGCTGTTGTGCGGTTGTGTTATGTTGCACGTAGGCTTGTGGAATGCCAGACCGTTCTCCGCTTCCCTCACGGCGGGTGGCCTCAGGGTTGGGAGCCAACAGAGTGGGTACCAGGAAGCTACGGTGGGTAGCTCATGGGGATCAGTGGAATGTGCTTTAGAATGACTGTTTTTGTGTTTTGGAGACAGAAAGGAAGATTAAAATTTTTGGGCAAACCTACTTTTTTTGTCCCCTATACCTTAGATAGATAGATAGATAGATAGATAGATAGATAGATAGATAGATAGATAGATAGATAGATAGATAGATAGATAG
>CAEGAF010099456.1:0-22807 GCA_903067075.1 Micropoecilia bifurca | reverse complement strand
TTGTGTCCAGGCAAACGCCCAACCAACTGTGCCACTGTGCATCATTATATATATATATATTTATATATATAATTTTTTTTTTTTTTTTTTTTTTTGGACAGCCACATTTTTTCTCTCCTGGGTCAGTTTCCACTTCCTGCTGCTGAGTGGGTGGATGTCTGCAGGTTTTTTGCTCACATCAAGTGCCTGCAGATGCCCTGGGTGAAACAAAACAAAAAAGTAAAAAAAAAAAACGACTGTCAAGCACAGTTGTTGTTTTAAAGTCTAAAATATTGCTTGTTAGCACGGTACCTTGTCTGTAGGATGGCTGAGTATCATGCCAATGGAAAAAAATGGGCTCAATTGAGTCATTACAGATAGCAAGTTACTGACAACAAGAGCCTGCCAGATCAAAATACGCTACACTAGTCTTATCTCCAGGCTACATGGGAGATAATGGGGATCATTGCTCTGATTTTAAACAGAATGCTTGGATGGATCGTCTAGTTTGAAAGAGGAGAACTGTCCACAACAGCACTGGGTATACACAACAATGCATCAGCATTCTGCTCCCATAACTTGAGAGGATTTGCTCCCAAATGGATGTGCCGAGCTGATAGGAGAAAAAACTGCCACGATTTCCTCACCATTGGACACTCTGTGTCCCTTGATCCAATCCTTTCTGTCTGTAGGAAATCTAGCTACCCTGTACTTTGCTTCCAGTCTGTCTCTTTAGCACGAGCAAACCATTGTATTTTTGTTCCCCCTTCTATTTTATCTGAATAAAGCATTTAAGATTGTTGACTATAAGATTTAACCAATACATTTCAAGCACAGTTAAGCGATGGAGTGACCAAGCCTCTGTCTGGACCTTAATCTATAGAAAATCCCTGGAGGGAGCTTGAACCTGTTGCAACCTGACCGACTCGAGCCCTGCAGGATTTGGAGAGTATTTGTAAAGAGGAGTGGACCAAAATCCGTCCTGAGACGTGTGCAATCCATACGGCCAACAACAAGAAGTATCTGAGGTCTGAATCAGTCAGCAAAGATGTCGCCACCAAGTCCTGAGTTGCTGAATTTTGCCTGAGAATAAAATACTTGCTTTACTTCATAGAAGACAAATTAAATAATTGATAGCTTTTAGTTCAGTTTTTGTTGATATCTCCTGTTGAAATAGACCTACCATAAATGTCATAAAATAATAATTTATTAAGAGTTTATATTATTTATAAAGGCGTGAAATTCAAGAGTGGATAAAATAACTATTTCCCCCACTGTGTCTCTGGCTCTGATTTAAATTTTAAATGACCAAAAACACAGACTCAAATCATTAATTTTGCTCAGCTTCAGTCTATTGTACAAACCCTAGAATGAAGGGTTTTCTGTATTATTTGTAATATTTCTTGGATCACTTAATAGACTGTTTTCTTTTTCCTGCTACTTTTGCTTCATAAACATCTCTCAGCTATTTCTTATGGGTACTTGCATACAGATCTAGAGAAGTTTATGTATGCATATGTGTCATCATGCTCTGTTTACCAGTTTGGACAGATCATCACTTTTATATCCCCAAGCCATACAGTCAGACTCCTGACTAAATCTAGTAAACAAGCTCATGTTCTGCTGACATTTACACTGCACACTGGCTCCCGGTAGAAATATTGTCTTAATTTGCACCCAGCTGTTGGTGAGTTTTCGTACACACATACAGAGAGGTCAAAGTGGCCAGGCTCCTTATAATCTTTTCTAACCTTTAATCAAACACACATCTGCCCATAGCTTGACCACAGGTGGGTTGTTCCTCTGTGGGCATTTCAGTCTGTGGATCTGCAGCTGTGGAATACTTTGATATTTAGTTTCTTAACAAATGTCCAAATTGAAGAACTTTTAGTTTCATGTTAAACTTTATTTTTGTTTATCATTCTGTTTATTATTTGATTTTGTTTGTGTTGCACAGCGCTTTGTCATTCTTCATTACGGGTGTTATGAAACCATAACCCTAAACTTATAAAATAGACTCCTACGAGAACAAATTTGCAAAATAACACAAATTTTGGGCCGGCAGCTTAGAAATGGGAACAGTCTGGAAGACAAATTCAATGAATGTGATATTGCAATACTGAAAGCAACAGTTTTTATGCTAATTATGATAATGAGGGGAAATGACAGCTGCAGAAATTGCATCTAAGTTTTGTTAATCAGTCTATGACTGGGAAACGATTGTTCAAGAGGGACTCACATCAGCCATTTCCTTACATCCAGCAAGGACAGATGCAATTTTAGATTTTTTTTTTTTCTGAAGTGAACCACTTTGAAGCCTCACAGGAACAACAATGTAAGTTGTTTTTCTGGTATTACACAGCATTAGACATATGTCAAGAGATTTGTGGTAAAATATGTATAATGTGGGCTGCGCAGTTGGTAGAGCTGTTGCCTTTCAGCAAGAAGGTTCTGGATTCAATTCCCGGCCCCGGCCCTTCCGCATGGAGTTTGCATGTTCTCCCTGTGCATGCGTGGGTTTTCTCCGGGTTCTCCGGTTTCCTCCCACAGCCCAAAAACATGACTGTTAGGTTAATTGGTCTCTCCACATTGTCCCTAGGTGTGCATGGTTGCTTGTCCTGTGTGTCTCTGTGTTGCCCTGTGACAGACTGGCAACCTGTCCAGGGTGACCCTGCCCCTCGCCCGGAACGTCAGCTGGAGAGGCACCAGCAACCCTCCCAACCCCATCAAGGGACAAGGGTGTCAAGAAAATGGATGGATGGATGTATAATGTGTGTTTTCTGCCATTTCTATATAAGCTGACTTCTCTCTCTGAATTATACAGCATAGGACGATGTTGCATCTTGTTTTGTAATCACTATGTACAGTAAAATTAACAGATTTTTTAAATTGTTTTTTGTAAAAAAAATTCCCCTGAATTTTTACCTCAGCAGTTCTCCATTATTGCACATATTCATTAATGTGTTGATAAATACTGTAGAGGTCCAATAATGTATAATAAGAAGAACTTTATTAATTCTGTAAGAAATTATCGCGCCAATGTTTCAGTGTAAATAATTATTTTAAAAGCTTTTTATAGGATTATTCATCATTGTCCTATGTGGAAAATAATTTAAACATTATTTAATATTTAAGATAGAAAATAATCATTTGTAATTTTTTTTGTCCGCTAAAAACCTTTTTGTCATCATTTAACATTTTTGTTAAATGATGCTTGTTTTGACCATTAAAGTTTTGACCATTACTGGAATTAAACTATCGAAACTGCTTTTAATGTTAAGTTCAAGGAAAATAGATTCAAACATTAAGAGATGAGTCTTTCAGATGACTGGAGCTCAGAGTAGTATGAGGAGACCCATTTACTTGGGATTTTATTTGATGTCTCGTAAAGCCAAACGACTTCCAATAATTGTCTTTCCAGGATGTGATGCCCATACTTTCAGACGTCCATCAAGGACGAATAGCTCTGTTGGAGAAAGTCTGAACATTTCAAAAATGCCTCTTTACACACTGCCTTGGTTCTTTCTATCCATCCATATCTTCCTGATTCACCACTTTCCAAAAATGTATCTGCTTCACTCTCTATCTTTTCAGAAATCTCTCTCTGTTTTGCCTGTGTTTAATTCTTTCTGTTATTGTCGTCCCCCCTCCCCTTGTCTGTCTCTTTTCCCCTTCCCTTTCCTCTCCTTCTGATATCAGTCATACTTCAGCTCTGCCGGGCTGGGCCACGACTGAGCTGAGAGAGGAGGTAATTGAATTTCTCTCCTAGAGTGACTCACATCAACACAGACAATTCAGACATAGCCAGGCACGAGGTAATAGACAGGGAGGGCATCACGTCAGCTTAGAACTGCAATTAACTACAGTGGGACACAGTAGCTTGAAGCCTGAATAGGAAACCGGGGGAAATAAATGTGACAGCACTCTCTTCAATTTTACAGTCCATGTATTCATGGTTCTAAGACTGATATGTCATTAGACCAGCTGCTCCTCAAGTGGAAAAAAATCAGAAAGGGCGTTTCTGATTCCTGTTCATCAACACTCCAAGAAAAATATTTCTCATATATGAAAAGTACAAACATCTTTTTTTTTTTACATTAACTTGCTTTTATTTTATAAATACGTAAGATTCTTTTTTGTCACTTCAGTCGTTTTCAGAATAAATTTGACAGGGTTGGTACACAAGAGCATCATCATTGTGTGAAACATGCTTAAATTAAACATATAAAGCTGCTCTGGCCGGATTAATTCCTAAATGTAACGTTTAAATCAGTGGTTCTTAACCTGGGTTCGATCGAACCCCAGGGGTTTGGTGGAGCCTCTGCATCGGAGGTAAAGACACACTTGTGTAAAGTCGTGATGACGCTCCGCTTTATGGGAGGTGAATAAGAGGGTTCAGTGAATACGCTTATGATACTTGGGGGTTCGGTACCTCAAAAAAGGTTAAGAACCACTGGTTAAATGGAGCAATTGTTCTCTATGCATTATGTTGTTCATGCACAACTGCAAATCTGTTGGTGGTACTTCTTTTATTTATTTTATTTTTTTTGTGCTCCTGCCATTCATTACTTTACATATATTCAAAATAGAACAAAGCTAATCAACAACATATAGATTTATTATTATTTATGGTCATTTTTAAAAAGCATGTTTGGTATAATTAGCACACTCACAAGGAAAATCAGTCGTCTGTACCAAAGTACTTAGCTATTAAAATCATTCATGTTTTAAAAAAATACAGAATGATTGTGTTTGTCTTGTTTTATCCCATTCTCCCCTCGGCTTCCTTAAGCTGGATTGTCATGGCCTACAACAAAAACAAAACATTAGTGCTCATCTAATGTGTTTACACCACACATTTTTGAGCAAGACTGTGATTTAGTCATTTATTGATATTAAGAGGGAGTTGAAGCTGATAAATTATAGTACTCAATATGAGTTGTTTCACTTAAATGCTACCCATGACAGACATAGACGAACTGCATGAAAATGCGATTTACTATCAGTTCCCACTGAACTGTAAGTGGAAGGAAAAATTGTATACAGCACTGAGTGGAAAAATAATCACTTATCTAGTGAAAAAGGAATATTCCAACACAAAGAGAGACATAAAAGAAAGCAGCCGGGGACTTCTTGCTGAACTGATCATTTGCAGGCGCGCTTCCTGTGAGGACACACAAACACAAAGGAACCTTTTTAATCTTTCAGTCTGCACCATCCAAAATGTACTAAACAATATCACCATGGATTACAATTTTCTAATTACAAATAGTATAGTCAAAATGTGTTAATTTTTTCACATGTGGGCATCTTGTTTAAAAAGACAGTCAGTCTTACCCAGAAAAATGAAGTTGTGGAAAAGAAGGTCTTGAATAACATTGAGTGAACTTGGCAAACCCATCCTGGCTGATCAGCATAAGCTGTAAGCTAATGAGTTTGCATCAGCTAAGCAACTTCCTCTGTATCCTCATTATACATTTTCATGAACCTGCCGATTGATTAGATCTGCTTGTGCTTTACAAACACTGCCAAGATAAATAAATGAGGAGTAATCAACACTTGGAAGCAGTTCACATGTTTCTAAAGACACCACCTCCAGTTACAACAAAGAGTGAACTTGACTGTCATGTTAATATAAGCAATTTTTTCTTGCAGCAAACAATATCCTTCTTCCATAGAACACCTTAGGCCAGATACAGACAGCACTGTCACTTCACAGCGGCGTGTTCAGAAAACGGGCATCAGACTCTGTCAGACTTGTAAAGCGATTTATCTGTCTAATTTCATTAATGAACGCATCAAGAATCTCAGGAAATGCAAGGAAATATTATATCGTCAGAAGTTTGTTTACACAATATTTACATTGTTGAAGTTTACTATGAAAACAACAGCAGGGAGAAATTCAGTAAATGTGAAATGACTCTGTTGTGTATTGTCTCTAGAAGCAAAAATGTGTTAATCTTTGTTAACTGAATATATGCTATAACTGTTAATTACCCAACCCGGACAGCTCAATATCCAGTTTAGTGAGAAATTTAATTAAACCAGTAAAAAAAATCATTTTAAAAGAATGGTACACATTGCTTATTTCTTTCATATTTGAATAACATATATGCAAGATTAACAGTGTGAAACCAAACACCCAAAAATGCATCGAAAAAACATGCTTTTGAAATATTATGGTTGAAACGTATATTTCTTTGAGCAATTTAACGCTGAGACAGAGAACATTTTAGTAAGAAATCCTTTTTACCTTTGTTTTGTTTTGTTTTCTATTGAAATTTTATTTTTGCTTGAACTGAAAATGATCAACAAAGGTGAAATTGCATTTGATTATAGTCATGCAAACAGATTTTCACTATACCCAATCATATGTTTAGTGTTTACTTTTTTATTCAAACTAGTTGAGTCTGATTAAGTTTTCCCCATGAAACAGATGAAAATTATATCTTACAGCTTCATGTGCTGTTCTTCAAAAAGGCAGGCGAAGGGTAATTTCAAAACCCCATACAGAGGAAAAAAGAAGACAAAATCCATAGTATCTACATGAAAACCCAAGATTTGATATGATAGGATATTTTCATAGGTAGACCCTGACAGCTAGCTACACGCTTGAGGTGTTGGTTTGTTTTGGGGGATGTTGCATTTCAAGTTGGCCTGAGGATTTTTAAAAAGCAACTGATTTGTAAAAAAAAAAAAAAAACACTGTCAAAACGTGCCTTACAAAGCAGGAAGTGGTAGTGAAGTGAGTTACGTGGTTATCAACATGTCCATCAGGTGACAAATTTAAGAAAATTTACATTGATAATAATCTTATAGTATGAATGCACAAGCAAACTAATGCAGATCAAACCACCTAAAAAACAAGTCTACATGTAGAGGAAAGCCAACACAGAGAGCCATGAAAAGCAGAATATAAGTGGTTTAAATATGTCTTGCATCTGTTTATCAGCATTACTTTCCTTTTGCAAAAAGAAAAGAAGTGCACTGAAAATTATGACAATTTTTAAAATGTGACTTCAGAGCAAGAAGAAATCCTTGTGTCTTTAGACAATAATACTAAAATAAACAAAGTCACAAAGTCCAGTCCACTGCTCATGCATACATTAATGTTGGGCCACGTTTTTTTAAAACTACTCAGAAGAATAAAAGACAATAGGATCATTTGCAAGTTACACCATGAAGAACAAACGCACTGTGAAGAACACAGTGCATTATTTATTCTTAAATCATGAGGATTTATTCTTAAATCATGAGGATTAAATATCTGTGAACACTAAATTGCTTGATAGTTGTTGCAGGAAAGGACATGTTGAGGTTGTGAAGAATAGCGTTAGAGATTTCCACTTTAACTCAAGTACTCATATCTGTAAAATCTAAGTTGTGACGGAGCCGTTTCCTTGCAGGGCAAAAGAGGTGATAGTGTTATATGAAAGTGTGATTCGTTTTTGTTATTTGATATTTAATATTCCATTTACTTTATTTTTAAGGTTTGGAAATCTTTGAACACTTATTTGAACACAATATTGTTTTTGAATATTATTTCAGATGTGCTCTGATGTTGAAATAAGCCTTCATTGTGAAGCGATCCTTACTTGCGCTGAATTGGAAATATTTTAAAAAAATACACTGAATTACAAGGCACTGAGGCATGAAACTACTCGTCTGTAAATGAGTCCCTCTCCGGCCCTGCCATTGGAAAAATGGGCCTTTAATTTCCCCTCAAGACTTGTTTAAAAAATGTGTGCATATAAACGCACAGTTGAATCTTTGGTATGCATTATTACAGCGCCACATTTGACATTTTGTAACAAATGTTTTTGCTTGAGTTTGCTCATTATGTTTTACTCTGATAGTAAAGGTTGATTACCAAGGGAAATCCGCTTCAAGTGTCAGAAATCCATCCATCTGTGAACTTACTGATGACATCATGCTGTTAAGTTAATCTAACATTTTCTCCTCAGTATTTTTAAGCTTTCCATAGTTTGTCAGTCTCGTAGTTACTTTAATAATTTAAAAAATTTTGTTTTATAATTTTTAAAGTCCTTAATGATTGTGAACTCCATCAACATCTTGATTCTGACTGCAGTCTTTTCCAGTTGTTGTATTGTGAATCCTTTTTATTTATTTATTTTTTGCTAACTCTTCATAAATCAACAGCTTTTTCATATGTCAGAAGTCTGTTTCAGACTCAGCCTGCTATCTCTATAAGCATTTTATACCAAAGGTCTATCCTATAATGTGTTATAATGGTGCCCCGGTGTTATCAAAGAACGGCATATATTTCTCCAAAGCAGTGAGGAGTTATGGAAATATATTGCTGTGGGGTATTGTGCTTGTCTCGCTGGTGCTAAGCCCATTTATCATGATAGTGTGACACCTGAGGGAAGATACTCTCTGAGAGCGCATACACCCATTCAAGATACTGCACACACACATTCCTTATGCCTACCCATACAGGAAAACCCAAAGATACACACACACACACACACACACACACACACACAAGACAACGTCCTGCGTCTGCATCCCGACACAAAGACACAGAAGTACGGCGCGGACCCAGCAGTAACGTGGAAGTGCTTACATGTGGTGTTTTACTTTTACACAAAGCAAAAGTGTTAACACAGATGTCTGTGGAGCTCCACACCTATAGAGAAGTCAAATTACACACATAAACAGTGAGTTAACTTCAAAATATATGCACACATTTGCACAATCAGAGCTAAACTTTATACACATAGAAGACTCAGAGTAGCTCAATAAACAAGGGAGGAAAGCCTAGAGGCTAATGCAAAGGTTTACCAACTCAGTAACAGATGCAAACTATAGTGGATGGATAAAAGAAAAAAAAACAAACACAAAGAAGACACTAAATAAGTCAGAATTTAAAATAGAGAAAAACACAATATAATATAGGACAATCTCAAGTGGTCACATTAGTGGTGGAAAAAGAAAATAATGGCTTCTTAGCTTCACAGATAACAAAATCAATAAACGGTCTCTGTTTTGAGGCTAATCAATAGCATTCTGTATATACTATTGTGGGAGGAAATGATTAACAGTTAGTTTTTTCAAACTTTTAAATGTCAGCTCGACCTTAAATGAGTTCATCAAACAGTAGAAATATCATTGCAGTTTATTGGTCATTACTGCTGTTTGTGAACCTCAGTTATACAAACAAAAGCAGAGATAATCAGTAGTGTGGTGACCACAAAGCTCTCATGTGTTGTATAAGTGGAAGGTGGTTACGGTGTGACAAAACTGAATAAAACACACAGATCTTCAAAGAAATACACTAAAATACATGAAGTGTTCATTCTTCAGAGGCTGAGTACTAGAGTACATCTTTTGTCTTCTAGACACATTTATGATTAGTTGTGTCACTTTTTAAAGCTTGAAATTTAAAGACAGAGTGAGAAAGTTTCTAAAATCAACAATATTTCAATTTACAGATGGTTATGTTTGACAGTCAATAGTTTTTTCTATAAATATGCCAACAAATCAATAAACACAGCTCGTGTTTGTATAACAACATTCCGATGAACTCTCCGAGGAGATGGTGTCTGACTTAATGTTTGATGTTTTTAATCTATTCTTTTATCAGCCACAGAAGGTAGGTTGGCTTATCGTCACACGGAGGCATTATTCCCATCAAAATGATAATTTTTACTTGTAAATATTGCCTGCCAAGAAGGCAAGGTTGTGTAAACAGGCAGCTTGTCTGGTTTTACATGATAAGAGAGACTTCTGAACAGATAATGAGAGGTTCTACCCAAACTATTTGCTCAGGTAATATTGAAGTGAGCATGCTGGGCTGAAATCATTTCGATTTTATAATCTTGACCGCCCGCATTAAGACATAAAAGGTTAATGTTAAACCAAATCTGGAATCAATATACATTTAACTTTTTCGCCTTTAGCCTGCTGCGACTACACGTGGGGAAAAAATTAATGTACATAATAATGAATCCAGCACTTAGCAAGTTATGTACCGAGGGAAAAATATCAGTTTTCTTTAAAACTGCTTCTCCACATGTAGAGCATTAAGTTGACCGTATTGGAAGTCATTTTTGTTTCTGAGTTTAAGAAAATCAGATAAAAACTACAGAACAAATCCAGACTGGCTCTTGTTGTGGTAAATGTATTATTTTCTGTATTTCACATTATTCTTATAAAAATGTTTCGTGAATAATGGCGTGTCGCAATACTACAAAGCAAAAATGGCGAGATATTTCTTGCTGGAGGGCAGTCCATGTCATGAGGCGCTGTCTAGTGAACGAAACTGCAATAAGTTTAACACCATGAAGACTCTTACTGTTAAAGTTAGGAAGACGTTTTTGAAATTTTTTTAATGAATTTGATGATGGCATATGAAAAAAAAATCGAAATTCATTGAAGACCATTCAACCACACAGAATTTCTCTCCTCATAGGACTAGATAAGGCAGTATACAAATAAAGGTTAATTACCATTGACCTCTGACATCAAAAGACACTTCTTTCCTCCACAGGTCAGCCAGTCTTCTTACATTTTCTCAATTCTAGACCGGTAAATTTGGTAAATTATGACACTTTACGGCTTAAACTTTACCTTTAATAACATAAAGTTACCTAATTTTTAAAGTGCAATCAGTAATACCTTTATAACAAATTTATATCAGTAATGATTTCTTGGTTAATGTCAAGTTGTCATAACAGACATTTTGAATAATGTCAACTTTGTATTAAAAGTGTCATAATTTACCGAATGACGCTTCATGACAACTGTCATAAATATTCATGAAGGCTTATTCATGTTCATGACATGTTATGTCATGTTTATGACAGTGTCATGTCAGTCTTATTCACCCCCCTTCAAATAGAGTGTTTTTGAAGGGGGCTTTTATAGTGTTGCAGGTGTTGGCATTTAAATTTTCACCATAGCCTTATTTTTTCACTAAAGGCTGAAATTTGCACTTAGAATCTTGTTCGGTGTCTTTTTATTTACCAGTGATGAGCTGAGGGAGCTCTGATGCATTTCTGTACACAACTTATATTAATATACAACTGCACCTCTTTCTGAAAAAGATCAGGGAATATCACTGAATGTGGCTGCAGAGTCTGGAATTACTATGATTTTTCAAGGAACTCTGGAGCCCATCTGGCTATTTTTATCACTGTGGCAGGAAGGATTCAGATGCAGTGCTGCCTGAGGGCTTGAAGGTCATGCACATTAAACAGTGATTTTCAGCCTGCAGACTTCCTCAAACTCCCCATATTCTTTCACAAAAGTATCCTCTGTAGATGTTCAAAGACCCAGGATCTTAGCTGATCTCTTTTGTTTCAGGCAAAATATATATTTTCAAGTTCTGTAAGTGATGCAGCAACAGTGCATCTATTCTTTGAAATAGATTTGATTTTGTTTGATGTTGTGTTTCTTCCAATCTACTGTTGATCCCCACCAGTTAATCTGCAGAATGTTTTACAATTTTTGCCTGTGTCAAATAATTAAACAAAGCCAGTAAATCCTGGATTTATCAACATTTTTCCATATGCAGTTGGACTGAAAGATAATTATTTGCAAGTAGTGGCTGTGGCTCATGATCAGAGTGACGGTGAATTAGAATATTGTATGTCTAGGAGTCTTTGGGTAAGACATTCAGACCAATATTGTCCAATGATCAACAAACTGTTGTATGAACAGATGATCTGAAATGTTACGTGTTTAGTTTTTGATTGCACAAAATATGATCTTTAGATCCAAAGGGCCTAATGCAAATGGAGCATCCTGTAAACTTAGTTATGTGTTACCTGATCATGGACCAGTTAATGTCAAACCAAAACACTTAATCCAATCTCTCTGTTTGTTGAACAAAGGGTTTCTAGGTGCTTAAGAAGATAAAATCAACAAAGGAAACAAACATGCAAGATAGGAAGAGGTTTACTGTGAAAAACAAGTCCCCAAGATTCATCTCCAGCGCTGTGTGGCCACAATCATCTGTCCCGTTGATCTACTGTTGGCTGACATCCGCAATGACCTTTACTTACATTATCTGCCATTATTTCACCATAAAGCCAGATTTATAGCTTCAGTGAATGCCAGGCTCCTAAAACTCTTGTCTCCTTCTCTTCTACATCTTGTCCTTCTCCTTCTTGCTCTTTATTTTCAAGGTTTCTTGCCCATGCCCCCAAACGCCTCTGCTAGTTTGATGCTTAACAGTTGAGAAAGTCAGAGTCCCTGGTGGCATTGTAATAGACAATGTGGATCAGAAGATAACACTCAGTAATGAAATTAAGCTACAACACTACATCAGAGCATCAAGCTAAACTTTTCTAAATAAAATACAACCTTAAATTATATATTTTTGTCTGTTTAGTATCAGATAAAGTGGAAGGTTTAGGGTTGGGGAGGAAAACTGCAGCAGTGGGAAAGAAGCTGATTCAGGCATGTTTGTATAAACTGTGCTTCTTCCCCGAAGGCCTGCAGGCAAACTGAATGCATCGTCTCCCAGTCAAACATGGGCAAACAGAGCCGGGCAAATCCTGACCAAATGTTTCTGTTTTGCGTATTTGATCTGGTAGTTTTACTATCCAAGCTACGTCTCCTTGTTTTGCATGATTCACTGGTATGGCTCACAATACATACAGTGAAAAGCAATGTTTAAAGACGTGCTATTAATTGTTACCGTTTAATATAAAAGGTCAGTTAGAAGTAGAAAACTCCAGATGTTCAGAATAAAGACTTATTACTCTCTTTAAATTCGTAAGTTCACAAACTTCAACATTACTATACCTTTGGATAATGTACAAACATACATTAGCCTATATTATAGGCTAATGTATGTTAGCCTATAATATATATAATATATATTATTGAAAATATCCTTTTCAATAATATATATATTTTTAAAAAAATTTATCGCAATACCTTGGTGCTGCTGTGCTGCAGCAGCAGTGCCATGGCCTCTCTACATTTCCCCTACATTACATAGTTGTTTTCAGAGATTATGTTTTAAGAAACGGCAGATTAGCCTTAACGAGAGTCAGCTGAAACAGAAAATGAAATTACATTCAAACTGCAGCAGGGGAGACATCCAAAAAGTACAGAACCTGTACATTAATCAAAATTATAGTTAAAAGTGACACTGACACTTATTATTCACCACTGTCTCTGATCAGATACAACTCGCTTGCTGTGAACTTATGAGGGGAACAAAAACCTTGACATTTTCTTGATGTGACTTGATTTTCAATATTTCTGATTTTATGCACCACAAATGTGGAACAAACTTCCAGAAAACTGCAAAAGAGCGGAAACACTGAGTTCCTCTTTAGAGTTGCCTTTGAATCATAATCACTAGAACATTGGCCAACAGATATGATGTGTGTTTTCATTTTTGATGATGGAACTCAAAAAAGTAAATGTTTGTTGTCAAATTTGTGACTATTTCTTTTTGCATTTTTATAAAGTAAAAGCGCTTTGAACTGTGTTGTTGCTGAAATGTGATATTCAAATAAACCTAAGTGATTTATTGATTGATTGATTGAACTGGCACATTGCATTTGTCACTGGCAAACGTTAGCGTCTGGGTTAAATTGAAAACTTCAAATCGTTTCTCAAAAGCCAAAGATCCAGACCTTCTGCATGAAGCAAAGCGTAGAAGAAGAGGCTGGTTTTTACAGGCTAGCAGTTCAAGAAATATACTTAACTTTGAGAAATATAGCTTATTAATATCTTGTAGAATGAGAAGTTGTCAAACCCCTGTAATAACTCTTGAATAGAGTAGATGATGGTATAACGCTGCTTCTTTTTTCACATAGGTTTATCATTGTGACTTTGGTTTTTAATAAAAGTGTGGTTACGCGGAGAAGGAAAGACTAGAGTCAGGATGGGCAAGCTCAGAGAACCCAGGCCATGATTTGTGAAAGCACTTTGCATTTCACCTGCAGATAAAACTGACCTTCAATAAACGTTTATGTTTTGGAAGGAAAAATTTAATATAAACTTTAAAGAGGACCAATTCAAATAAAATTGCTAATGCAATTGCTGGCGGCCCAGTTCCATGTCGGTGAGTGATTGCTTAATATGATGTTGGTTCACTTACCGAGGAAATTTGAAAGGGGCTGAAGCCTAGTGGCAAAGACATTCTTGTCACACACATTTCTCAAAGCAATTAAGGTTTGACATTTTCTTTTTTTTTCAAAAATACTATCATACAAAATATTAAAAGCTCTGATGACTAAAATCTCGATTTGCCAGGTTTTCTTCACTCTATCACTGATTTATTGCAGATATATTTACACATGCAGATTATTAGCAAATCCAGATCTTTCCAAACATATTTTAACTCTAAATGACACACGTTCCTCTGATCCTTTGGACAGCACCTTCATAAATAACCTTGATTAATGACAGACAAAGACAGCATGCTATTACATGGCTATTGACTCTAAATCGCCAACATCAGGCAAGCTTCAGTGTCCTCAATTAAAACTAATTTACAGTAATTAGCACTGATGGAAGAGCAGACAGCAGAGATTGGATAAAGTGAGCTGATTCAAGGACGGTCAGAGACATTTAGGATTGAAAAATTTAACATGCTTCTGGGAATTCATTTCTTCAAATCAGTTTTGTAGGTGCAGGAGCTCATTGAGCATACGTTTGTGCATATGTGCGAATTCTGTTTTTCTCACATAGACAAGGCAGATTCTTTTTTTTAATTGAACCATTCATACAGGAAGTAAAGGACAATTTCACCTTGCCCTGGAAACACCAATGACCTGAGGTGTTTACATAGCTCATACTTCATCAGCTGCTCTGTAATGTATTTAGGCTCAAGACCATGAACTGCTTTAGGTCCATCAACATGATTTAAGATTATATCCTTTGACCATCAGAGAGCCAGTGCAGTAATTTGAGCACTACTGTAATGTGATCCACTTTCCTGACCCGTGTAGAAAAGAGTAAAATTACCTAGTCTATTGAAAAGAAAAACATGCTAAAGTTTATTCATGCTCTGCTTTGACAAAGCCTTTTAATCTAGCAATGTTTTTATGGTGTAAATTAGGATTTTATGAACAACTGTATCAAATTCAATGCTAAGATCGAGACAGCATTGTGATTAAGATATGTGATACAAAACCTTTACCAGTGCAGTTTTAGAACCTGCATTGGTATCTGAAAATCTATAAAGATATTGTTTATATATACAAATATAAAGCAAGGAGTAGCTTCATTGACAAACTTTGTTTTCAATTGTTTTTGCTAAAAATGATGTGGACTCTAGAGTGGACTCTACAGCTGATCTTATGACCTATTATAAGCAATATGATTTTCACGGATGTTATGTGAAACATTGAATTTCACCTTAAAATAAAAATATATTAGAAAAAAACATTAAAGTAAAAGAAAAATATATATACACTATAATAAACTAAAACAAATATATCATCTCCCCATGTTCAACTGCACCTGTAAAGTAAAAAGCCTCTCAAGTTTCCCCCAGAGTTCAAAAGTTGATCTTCATCAGCACCACATCTGGCATTGAGTCAACATCCACAGTACATGTTTGATGGTTCACTCTGAAGACTTTCCTGCAGGCAGCAGTCATTTGTGTTTGGGAGCATTTATGTAGCAGCAATCCTCTGCATAGTCACACAACTACTCAGAATGCCTCGGTTAAACTCGCTTGCATTAATAAGTGATGATAATGTAACAGCTTTTCCTGCTGGTGTTTACTTTGGATGGGTATCTTTTCGGTAGACTGAACTGGTAAAACATTTTCAAAAAGCTGTTGAAGCATATACACTGGCTGAGTTAGCACCAGCCGGGGAAGCGGGAATGAAATTAAAACACACTTTGAAGGATTTTGTGTCTGTTGATATGCATAACTCTTATCAAACGTGTGGGAACACTGCTGGCCCTCTGTGTGTGTGAGCTCACCTGAAGTCGGATACATTAACTGGGTCATTCAGCTTTTTTAACTGTTCCTGAAGGGTCTATTCACACCTTACACGTTTGGTCCACTTTAAACGAACCAGAGTTCTCCCATTTTGTGTGAGTATAAATATACTCAAGTGAACCCTGGTTCAGACAAACAACTGGAAAGAAACCTGCTGTTTGAGATGTTCTCAGTCGCCTTCCAAACAAGCTGAGGGTCTGGTTTGCTTCTGGTGTGAATAAGGATCTGCCTTGATCCGAAGCAGCTACAGAAAATAAATGGGGTTTTTTTGGACTTCACAAGTCACCATTCCTGGACCTTATGGTAAAATTGAGCCCTTCATTGTTGCTAACATTACTGCTGCATGTACTGGCTGAAGACATTTATGCAGCCATCCTGAGTTTTTCATGTCTTTTCCACATGAAACAGAGGACATATCCACATGGATATGTCCATGTGGTAAAAATAAAATTACTGACAAATAAAGTCCAATAGTGCCAAAACATTTTAACAAAAAACACAGTATTCGATGATTGGATAAAATCCAAACCTAGCATTTAGCCTGTTTATAGGTTCATTATCCTTCCACTAAAGCACAAGCAGTTTGTACTAAACATTTCTAAATTACGTTTGAAACGAAATTACTTATTTTAACCTCCAAGAATATAAAATCCTGGAAAACAAACAAATGTTTAGTTTGACACTGAACATTGGAAGTTAGTGATATTATTCTCTTAACAACACAAAACAACATTTTTTAGACATTTTATGAGTATCTTGATATGTATCTTAGACATGATGTGTGATTAATCTGATTACATTTTTTTATCAGTTGAGAACGCCATTTGAAATGTTAAGGAAACCCAGGAGAAAGGGAGAAACCATAAAGTTCATAGTTGAAATAAGAGCAAATAAAGCTAGTAGGAGTGGAAGTGTGGAGAGGTGGTCAGTTTGTATTTCAGCAACCTGGCAGCAGAGCTGCAGATAACTCAGGATAACCTAACCTCGTTAGAATGAGTCATGAGAGAGCCAGAGCGAGGGAGAACCGTCTTCCCAAAGTGCATCCACCCGCACCCCCTCCTGTTGGATCAGGATCAATCAACCAACCAATCAATCAATCAATCAATCAATCAATCAATCAATCAATAAAATTTTATTTGTATTGTACATTTCAGCAGCAAGGCATTTCAAGGTGCTTTACATAATTAAAAAAATTTAAAATAAAAACAGCATGTGACATTGAATAAACAGAAAGAGATGGAAAGAGATAGAAAAAAAGGATAAAAACATACTTTTGTTATGGAATGTAAGCGCCTGTCGTCATCGGAGTCCGCCGTCCGTTTAACACGGGTATCCAGGCCCCGTCACCTAACACACTAGACCTCGCCCACTCGATTCATTGCTGCTTTAACTGTAAGCTTTATCAAAAAGAAATGTTGTAAGGTTTAATTTAAAAGCAGACTGGATGTTATGCTACTTAAATATACTGGAATCAATTGAATTGGAGACATGTCCATATGGTAAGCTCTGATGTCACAGAGTTGCATGTTGCTTTGTACACAAAATATTTTATGTACAAAGCATCTCAAAATGAGCCATACCCATTGGTTCAACAGTTGAGCAACTGTGAAATTAATAACTCTCTGCCTCTCATAACCCACACTGATCTATTCAAACTGTGATCCATTCAAACTGTGATCCATTTCACATTATCTTGAATACATTTCCTGTATACCAGGCAATGTGATCAACAGAATATACAACAGCTTTCACCACACAGCATACATAATTGGCAAAGACGTTATCTCACCTTGAAAAATTATTCATTTTCTATATTTGCCTCAGCAAGTATCTGCGCTGAGAGGAGACTCCATCCATTCCAGATGTGACTGGTACTTTTTATAGATCATGAAGCCCTAGGCGGAAATTCAACCTGTAAGACTCTTCCGGCATCACCTATCACGCCTTCACCCCAGCCAATTAGGACGCATCACCGCTCTAAATCGATCCAATCATCTGGCAAGAGCTCCTTCAAAAGACGAAGGAACTACAGATCCACCCGCTTCAGCCGTGCTTCAACCCACCTCCTCCCCGTTTCCACCACCAGCCTCCCAGACGCCTCCAGGTTCCCTCAAGACTCCTCTCTCCAAGCTCCGCTCCACCACCAGTGACTGGGCCCGGGGGAAGAACCTACCTGAGCTTCGTTCGAGCCGATCATTCGAGCTGCTGCGATTCTCAGGACGCACGTCTTCTGCTGGTGTCCAAGCGCCAAATTCTCGGTCCAATAAAATTGTCTAACTGCTGTTTTTCTCTCTGTATGAGTCTCTACAGATTGAAATGGGGTTAACATAGAGGCAGACAACCATGCATGTGTCGGGTTCCTAAAGCACAAATTGTAGAGAATATATATACTTCTTTGGTTTTTCCAACATTCAAAGTTAAAAATATGCAAATGCAAAGAATAAACTGATGATTATACCACCATAAATCATGTGAGCAGGGTCATAATTACATAAATCATAGTATAATGACAATTGTAATTAAATCCTGTCAGAAAGCAACGACTGCTTTCTAATAATCCTCTCATTCTCTCTCTTCCCGTTTTTCTATTAACTCCCATTACTTCTTCCAACAGATTGCTGCTTTATGAATTACACACATTATCCCTCGGACAGGTCATTTCTATTGCTTATTAATGACATTCTTGAAGGACAGTGATAAATACAAAGCATGATGGCCAAGTTTGTAGGAATTAATCTCTATTTCAGGAATTGTCTCCAATTCATTAATCCATCTAATTACCACAGATCTCACAGAATATCAATGTCCTGATCTATCTCATCCAGTGTTTTTGCACTCTCCCGCTCTTTTTCTGTCTCAACCACAAGCCCCTTCTCATTAGACTTATGGATTTCAACATTATAAATGGGTGTCTTGAGAGAGGGAGGAAAGGTTCTTTGCAGAGTGATGAATTTTGTACATTATCAGATTACATGTCTTATCAGTCAAAATCTGCCTTTGCTGTGCTTAAGAGGACAATAATCAAAGAGGACAGTGATGTGCGTAGATCTGTCTGTATGTTCTAGTCATTGAATTAAAAACAGTTGGTCGCCTTCAGAAATTTTGAGCTATTTTTTAAATTTTTTTACCCAACTGAGTGCGCATTAATCAACAACAGAAATGCATCCAAGTCATCCAAGATTGCTGAAGGTTCAAAGAGTTTGAACATTCTGTGATTATTCCTTTTTATTTGATTTGCCTTGATTTTATTTTGGAGTTGATTGCAAGGTTTTCCAGCCTTGCTCTGCTGACAAGAAGATCAGCTTTGATTTTGTGTTCTTTTATGAATGTCTAAAGACTTGTTCCAGTTATGCAAATTTTGATGTGAAAATCATGAAAAGCTAGATTGCGTTATCAAGTTTTCATGTGGAAAGAGAGACTGTGGCTTTTGAAGAAAGAACACAAAAAACAACACTTTCCTCTAAGAAGCCGTCTGTCTATTTATTTTACCTGCTTATTCCTTGTAGGCCTGCTTCGCTCTGAAGCAAGAGGGGCGCAGAGGGGACAGTAAACTAGTCCCAGCTGAGTAACACACACACACACACACACACACACACACACACACACACACACACACACACGCATGTACACGCACACACACATGTAGACGCACGCACACACGAGCTTGTTTCTATTATGTCGCAGCTCTGTGTTTAAATAGGCATTTCATTATTGTCATGTGATTCTTAAACATTTACTAACGCAATATTGTTTTTAAATTATTCCATTTTCTCATGTGTTTTACTGTGAAGAAGAACACCAAAGCATGTGAGGAGAACATGCAAGGTGGGATCAGAAAGAGCTCAGTCGTCAGCATGCAGGCCTTCTCTAAAAATCCATACTTTTTGTATTTTTATTATCATTTTCCATTCAGTTCAATTCAAAACAATTTCCTGGTCTTTGAAGCAGAGCAATGATTACTTAAGTTTTGTCACTGCTTAATGAATCAGATAAGCATTTGAAAAACCTAATGACCCAAGTCAAATAAAACGGAGTAAACATGCCTACTTCAGCACCACAGTTTAGGAAACTGCTTGAAATGGATGTAGCCATTGTCAGAAGAAGCAGCACAAAATTATTTAGAGGCTACAAGTTTAAAAATAGATGTTTAGAATTTTTAGGACACCTTTTCTAAAATATTTTTGAGCATAAACAAACCCATTCTTTCTCCATGAAATTAAACAAAACCTATTTTTGATCCTACAGGGAATATTACAAATTAACGTGTTTCCAGCCTTAGCCTTAATGTCAGAAGGAGCAGATATTTGTCTCTTTTTAGCCATTATCACTTGTTGATCTCACGGCTTGTTTTCAAAGCACCGTGATGTAGCAGGGTGGTGTGCTTGTTTATCACGTTGTTATTTTATTTATTTACTTTCTCAAATGAGTTGATAGTTCAAAGGGCTTAGAAATATGAGTGACAGTAAGCTTCTTACCTAGAGGACACGGGCAGATGATAGCAAAGCTGCTGTTCTTATGAAAATGAGTCGCATTAACCCTCCCCTCTATCACACTGACACAAGATACACAAGCCCAGAGCCACAGATTTTCAATGCTTCCTGTGTTAATAACACTCTGGAAAAAATAAAACTTACAGGGAATAACATAAGGTATATTTTTAGTATTTTAAAAGTAGGTAGGTAAAATCTTTTGTTTCAAATTGAAATTTCACAATCTAAGGGTCAGATGAAAATTTTGACCACAAAAAGTAGGATTGAGGGTTAATTTTTAAGTGAAATGAAATTGTGAAATGTTCTATTTGTGGGACCGATCAGATATTTACATAATGATGAATGTAAAACTGGGTTGACATCCAAAGAGAGATGTAACTGCATTTTTTACTATACCAGGAAGAGATTTTATTTGACAACAATCTTGGAATGAGATCCTCACATATGTAGAAAGTAACAATCATTTTATAAATAATCTTGCAGGCACAACACAGACAACATGACATGCTAACTGTATAGCAAATGTTAGTCCTTTGGGAACCCAAAGCACAAATGACTTGTGGCAAGAAACATTTCCTAATCGGTTAAAGATGTCTGTTCACCTCTTACTCGGTGAAGAAAAGCATTTTGATGCAAATGTAATGTTTGGGTCATTGTGAGATTCTCACTTAACGATAACCTTGAGGAAAGATGCTGTTATTTCACAGTGTTGATACAAAAGTCTACAATAACAAAAGTAGACCTTTATCTTATTGCTTTTATTTTAAAACAGAAAGATGACAATCATTCCTCCTGCTGAAGGAATGAAATAAAACAATTTATTACACATTTCTGAATGTCAACAACAATATTTATTGTTAATGGCATTTTTACAGAACAATTAAACTGGGTTGTTACCTTATTTGTGTGCTTACAGTGCAGAATTTCTGACTATTTTTCCATGTGACACAAGTAATTACTTAGATTATCTGCTTGAGTTGCCAACCTGCAGTACTTACCAAATGTAGTTTGCAAACAGTATGAGATGGTACTCCAACCTGTCTGTCATAAATGTGACTTCAACTTATTTCTATATTAATATGCAGAGATCTTAATGTAATTTAATCACTGGAAACTCCAGAGTTAAGCATAGCTTATAGAAATAGTTCAACCTCGTTTTCAGGAACAAATATACTAAATATGGCTTCTCAGAAATTGTCACAGTAGTTAGATGTTGCTTCCTAAAGAAGAGACTTCATAATTGTGCAAAAACACGAAGCACGAGCAATTATTAGAAAAAATCTACTGCATATGACTGACATTTTTCAGTTTCAAAGTAAGAGGCTCAGTACTGGCTCAGTAAAATATCTCCACACGTGGCTCAACTGTTATGGGAGCATTATAAATCTAGACTATGGTAATAGAGTGGCCGGCCTCCTGGACCTGGATATGACTTATTATGTGTCAGTTTTTTTTCTGTCTCTTCCAAGGTATTTTAGCTTGAAGTGTAAATAATTAATTTCCCTATTTAAAGAATGCCATTCATGATTTATAACCTAAGGAGTGTAGCAGGATAAGACTGCTAGATACTGCTGAATGACAGAAATATGTGAAAGACAAATAAAAACTGAGTAAAGGGATGTTGAATGGAAAACCACAAAAAAATCTAAGTAATAGTGTAATTTTACAAAAAAAGGGAAACTTTGTTGAACAAAATCAACACATTCAGATTATTTGCTGTTACTGACAACATTCAGAGACTGTGTTCTCAAGAAAAAAGTCAATGCTGGCTGCAGAGCCCATCAATGTTTGCTTCATTTTAATATATAATTAGCTTTTTAAGTCACAGAACTAATGAGCTTCTTTGAACTTCATATCATGTTGATGCTAAAGACAGAAGTTCTGCTTTCAAAACATTTAAATAATATCTGGGATTTGTGCCGAGCCACTGCTGGTGTTGATGCCATATCCAGAGATATTCTTGCCCTGTTGTCCTCCCACCATAGCACAAATCTACCAGGGTTTGGCTCCATTACACAACACCATACCTTTGTCTTCTTTGAATCTTAGCACCTTTTACTTTTCCCCCCGAAGCTTTTTTCTTGCATATGCTGCACCTCTTTTCTCAAGCTCTGTTTGTTTTTTTCCAGTTTCCTCTTTTCTCTGTAAGAACAGTTGGCCGCGCATGAATCCTCCCTGCAAGTCTTTCCAGAGAGGGAAGTGATTCACTGAAGGTCAGTCCTTATCTCTCTCTCTCTCTCTCTCTCTTTCTCTTCCTGTCTGCTGTCTATTCTAGCCACTAGCATGCATCCACACACGCAGACACAAACCTCCTTCCAACCCACATACACATACACACACACACACACACACACACACACACACACACACACACACACACACACACACACACACA
>CAEGAF010099445.1:0-23334 GCA_903067075.1 Micropoecilia bifurca | reverse complement strand
TATATATATATATATATATATTTGGTTTGAATCCCAGCCTGAGTCTTTTTGTATGGAGTTTTCATGTTCACACATGGGTTCTCTCTAGGTGCTCTGGCTTCTTTGTTGAGTCCAGAAACACAACTGTCAGAATAAATGATTAGTCTGAACACCAAACATTCGTCTAAAGTGCCTGTATATGTAAATGCATGGCTATCTGCCCCCTGTCTCTGTGTTGCCCTGTGATCTGTCCAGGTCAACCCTGAAGAAGAGGGTACAGACAACGCTGGATACATAAATAAATGTTGAAAAACAAAATCCTTTTATTTTGAGAAATTTCTTCACATCCGGTTCTCCCATGGAGGGGATTGGTAACTTGCTGCAAAGGACTCAACACATGGCGTCGACTTCCTTTTCAAGTTCAATATTCCTTGCTTTTAACTTTTTGACTTCACACCTGACATAAAGCATGTCGATCTATCACTTGTCTCTCTATGGTGCTGATAATAATAATAATAATAAGAAGAAGAAGAAAGAAAGTTTATTTTTTTGCCACTGAAATTAGCCGAGATTCCTGCTGTCTTACCTCATCTATCGGTTTTACAGTCACAGCGCATTGGCTGGAGCAGCTTTAAGTATTTTAGGAATGTTGACTCGCTGCCTTTCAGACAAGTTGGCACTAAGAATAGATATTTACAGGGTCCATGGTGCGTCAGTGACACAATATAGTTATTTCTCTTATGCTCGTATTTGATGATTTCATAATGTAAATTGTAGAACTTCAAACGGGAATTGAAAAAATAATTGTAAAAAAAAAGAGGAAGAAAAGAAAAACCAATATCATAAACGTGTCTTTGCTCATAGAATAACATTTATTTATTTTTATTTTTACAAAGAGATCGCAATCAAGGATCTTGGATATATAATATTTATTCAATACAAACAATCTGACGGTTTCATTCCAGACTGAAGGCTAAATGTGTGTCAAGTGGAGGTCAGACAGAACCTATTGGCCAGGCTGCAAAAGCAACAAACTTTAGTTTCCTTGTCAAATTCCAATAATTAATAAAATGAAGTAAACGAATAATGACATTTGTGGTTGTAAATAATTTGGCTTGTGCTCCTAAATTGGGCACGGTTGATGACAGTGCAGCTGTTTTTCAGCAGTGATGTCACCACTGACTCACAGAAGCTGTTGACAAAGTTTTCTTACTGGCTGAGGATGAATCCACCATTATGGCATGACCTGCAGACACTAGGTAACCCAGAATCAACAGAACAAAAGAAAAGTGTTGCAACTGCATGATTAAGCACACACTGAATTTCAGAATTGAAGCCCACAAAATCTTTTGGGGCAAACTGTCACCTCAGGGTCCATTATTTTTTATTTATTTATTCATTATTATTTATTTATTTTTTTCAGTTTTGAGGATATTTTCTTCCAATGATGTTTGTCCTGTAATCAGCTTCATTAGCTCTGTTTCAGAAACAATCCCCACACCATGACTCTTCCACCACTATGTTTCACTGAATGAATGGTGAGTTCAAAGTAATGGGTAGGGTATTTTTGTCAACCGTATTTTACTTGCAAATTAATTTAATGTATTTCTTCCACTTTTTGCAATTGACATTTTTGCAACATTGGCCAAAATGTCAATTTCTACAAGTGCAAAGCTGGTAGAGACTTATTCCGAAAGACTTATGGCAGCAGTAGCAACAAAATGTGGTTATTTTCCTTTCAATCACATACAAGCTTAAGGACGTACACCAGGTCTGTGCTTGTTTGACAAAATATGGAGGAACTCAAAGGGAGTGAATTGTCCAATGTCATGAGTAAAGAGAACCTGGATGGCAGTATTTAGTATCAAAGAGAAAAAAATAGCAAAATGTCTGTATTTGGCATCTGATATCAGTAAAATAGCAATGAGTGAATTTTTTTTAAAACTAATGACTTTATGCAAACTTCATAAGGGACTCTATGTAATCAGGTGCAAAGTTTTAAAAAAGGCAAACACTGCCCTCTAGTGGGAATTTATCATGATAATAACGTGAAAGGGCACAAAATTGTTTCGGCACTCACAAAATATATTCAAATAAAAATACAACAGAAAAAAATGCATCAAATGAAACTTTACATATGCTTCTTCCATAAGTTAATATAAAATCAAATTGTACCTTTTAATTGCAAAAATGAAGTGTTGACAAGCCTCAAAGCTATGTGTCTGAACGCAGGTGTCCTCATCAACCGTGGCAACTGTAATACTGATCACTGTTTGCTACAGCATTTGATGCTTTCGAGTGTAATACCTCATCTGGTAATATTACAAAGCTGATCTTTCTTTACAGAATTGTCAGATAAAAGCAAAAAATAATGAAATCAAATACCCTGTCAGGAGTCTGCAAGTATGCATGGCTCCCAGTGCTATAAGTCGTTCTGAGTTTGGAGATCAGAAGGGGAAATAGAGACCAATGTGTACCATCTTCGTCTAGACGATCAGGAACCTTGGATTACCAAAGCTACAGTGCACTGGTGAGCGCATCCTCATGCATCCTTCGTAGTTTAGCTTTCCTCGGGAAATCTTTGGCCTGACTCTCCCAACACTTGGGAGAAACTTGCCTGCGGATAAAGTATTCATCTCACTAGATTTCCCTCCTTTCTCAGAAGAAGTGAGAAGGCTGGCAAATCTCAGGCAATCACTTGCAAGGGGATAAAATCTCAGAACCGAGCGAGTGCAGCATGTCTTGTATTTATGTTGGGCGGATAGGCGGAATAGAAAAGGCTATACTATATTCCTGGCTTTTGCTCAAAAAAATAGAAAGAGGAAGAAAAACCCTGCTCCTGAAGTTTGAGCCCCGATCGGCCAGGTAACTCAAAACCTGGAGTGGGGAGTTAGCGTGGGATATGAGGAGAGAAACAATGTGGCTCTTTGTGCAAGCCGGGCAGAGAAAACAAACCGTTTCCCCTGGAAAGAGATCATGTTCAGGCTCCATCTGAGAAGACCACACAAGGCTGATCAGAGCGCTGTCTGCTGAGTGGAGTAAGGCGAGGAGGAGAGGGAGGAAGAAGAGGAGGAGGAGGAGCGCATCTGGGCAGCCACACTAACTTGCGCGTATATAAACGCTTGAGGGCAATGTCAGACAGGACGAGGATCTGAGGACCTCCCTTTCTTTCAAACTCTCAGTCAGCTCAGTGCAACACACAACCCAGTGAAACTTTTTGGTCCAAAGGAGAAGAAAAAAAAAAATGTGTGACTGAGTTGTGTGTTCTTCCACGTTGTTGATGTGTGATGACTCGGCCATCTGGACTGCTTCCTGGGTTGGCACCCTGCTGGACTGACGGGCTGAGGGACAGGCAGGCGGGCGGGCAGGAGGGTGTTCATTCTGGTGTTGTCCACACAAACGGCGTGGCGCTGAATCTGGCACTGCTGGGCGACGTCAAACAGGGAGTCTGTTCATTTGGACAGGATGATAGACGTTTTGAAAAACAGGAGAAAGAGGAAAAAAGAGCAAAGAAATGCTAAATTTCATTTCTGCCATATCTTAAAACAAGATCTACAGCTCTGGACGCTCATTCCCTAATCCGCCCATTCCGCGTAAACACTTCGAATGAGGCTTTTAGTCATGTCAACACTCAGATAACTGCTGCATAGGGTGCAATCAAACCAAAAACATCTGGCCTATTTTCTCTTTCGCACACTTTAATTCAAACACACATATTAAAGTCAAACACACACATACATGTAAGGACCAAAGCAGGACTCTGTACTTGCTCTGTCCCATTGCGTTTCAGTTTCAAACGCTCAGTGAATACCCATGTGGTGGAATCAGGTTACACGGAGCTATAACATATCCCAAATAAAGGCAAAGAAAAATGAGACGAAAAGGAAAAAAAAAAAAAAAAAACTGGCTTTCTCCTGAGGTAAAATCCTCCAGTCGGCTGCTGACTTTGTCAGAGTGGGTGTTTGTTTAAAATGAATTTTTACAGTTGGGACAATAGAGCAGCTCAGCTCAGAGGACAGAGGTGGCAAACTAAAGTCATTCAAAGACAGCAGCCGGATCCTGTTACAGACAACGAAAGAGCATACATACATCTGTTTGAACGACATGACTAAGGCATTGTTATTCCAAATATAATAGTTAGCATACAACGTCCTGTTGAAGTATTTATACGCTTTGAACTTTTCCACATTTGGTCACACTATGACCATAACCGTCAATGTCATTTATTGCAGTTTGGTGTAACAGATCAAAACAAAGTGGTGGATAATTTTCAAACGCAAGGGAAAAATAATGCCATATGAAATTTATTTTCTTCCAGAATTTCCTTGCAGTAAGCTTCACCCACCAACTCTGATCAGCTTCGTTCTCCCTGCGGAAGCAAAATCCACCCCGCAACATAACGCTGCCACCACCATGGATCATTGTGGGAAGGGAGTGTTTGGAGTGATGTGCAGAGTTAGTTTTCTTCTTCATACAATGTTGTGCATGTAAGGCAAAAAGGGTTAGCAATGTTCCATCCCCACAGCATGCTGTTGCCACAACAATAATGAGGAAAATTAAAAATCAGGCATGCCTTTTTTTCCTTTAAGTGCTTTAATTTTAATTTTGCATTGGCCTAGCACAGAAAATGTCAGAGAAGTCAAATGAAGTTTATAGCTATAAGCAAAAGGAAACTAATTGAGTGAAAACTCTGCTGCTACACAGGGTCAGTCAAACATCTGCAATCCAAGATACGGATTTAGATAAATTGCTCAATCTCTATTTAGCAGCTGTCAGATTTGAACGCAATCACTAGTGTGACTCCCTGGCCTTTGGAAAGGGATACGAAGTGAAAACCAGGCGGGTTGAAATTTAAGCCATCTCTGTAATATCAGTGGATTAATCTCAGCACATACAGTAAACCAGAAACACAATCTTGTTATGGTAAGATACCACGAGAGAGGATGATGGGTAATGTTACTGCCATTTGGACTACAAGACGAGTGAAATCAAGAAGGGCTTTTGATTGGTCTAAAAGAGAGAAAGCTCCCCTGCTGCATTCTAACAAAACAATGTCAGAATGATATCCGTGGCGTGCCACATCATAGTTTACAGTTAAAGGGACAGTTTTAGACTATTGAAGGGAGGTTTTGTTGAGGGTAAAGCAGTAGCTTTAGTCTGGACAATGGAAGTGTGATGTGTGAGTAGAGCCAAGATTAAAATGATCCTCAACCAGTAAAAGCAACTCCAAAAATCAAATGTGTCACTGTAGTATTTGCAAATATTTTATAACTCTCTGAACGATAATCACTGAGCATTGAGCAGTTACTTACACTGAGGTCAGTGATTATTTACATGATTAGATCTAAGATCTAATGCCCATCATTTCTCTATGACAGGATATTCCCTTGTCATTGCATGGAGGATAACTGGTTCCGCTGTGACTTCAATCTTTATTTCCCATCCACATTTTGTGTAAGCAACTAATGAAAATATGGCAACGACTTAAAAGTCCATAAAGTCACATTCACACAAAACTTTAATTAAGATTAGAGTTTTATCAGAAGGCTGCCATCACCTTAATCTGTCACTTAATGTTATTTTCAGCAGTCAAGACCAGCGATGGATTTATGCTAAATAAAGTTATCTATCATCGAGCGCTATATTTTAACTAAGCCACACTTCAAATATAATGTAATATTCTGAAATAAGTGTGACTTATTTCAAGAACTGCTTTGGGTAGGCAGTTGCAATGAACTCATAACATTTTTGATAAGTTGCCAACTGGTCCTGATGAGGGCATGGCCTTGTTTAATTAAAACCCACAATATTGTCTGTCTATCTTCAACAGACTAATATTCGCCAGCATATCCAAGCCTATAATGCAGGCAGTCATGCAAACAAAGCATTGTGACTGTCAGGTTGTGGTGAAGTGATTGCCTTTCAAAGTCACTCTCACTGCTTCTGCCCTCCACCTCCTCTCCCTGCTGTAACCTTAGCCCACATAAAGGTGCCAGGTTACCAGGATTCTCTCTGGTTGGCGCCATACTGTTTAGTGACCATGTGCACACTGTGAGACCAGTGATTAATCTTGCACTGTGTATGTGTGAATCTCCAAACAAATACCTTTTTACACTATACATTGTTATCAAACCACGACTGGAAATATTGAGCAGTTAACAAGTGATGCCGTTCATTGCACAAAATTTTCCTGAACTGACTCTGACCCTGTGATCAACACGACAAATGCTATAAAATCAATTTTTAGTCTCTATTAATTGAGTGGATTTAAACTATGAACTCGTAGCACATTCAGGTTCAGGAGCATAAACTTTGAGTTTAATATAAACCAGGTAAATGTTAGTGTTAGTGAGATGAATTAATGTACAAACTGGGACAAGAACCCCTTCATTTTTTCCATTTTCCATGTAACTGTACAGTTAGTGGGCCAAGTCATAATACCACAAAGATATGAAGAGATGCTTAAAGTAATCATTTCTATACATTCCACATCATATTCTAGTAAATTTACTCACCTTGGTTCTCTATTTATTCTGATCTCGGATCCTCAGGCATCGCCTCTTCAGGGCTGGCTCCATCTCCACTGCATTGGGCATGTTGGCAGGACTCCGTAAGCTACCCTTGTCCCTGAGTTTGGGCAAGAGTAATGGGGATGTGGTCCCACCTGTCTTCGGTGCTGTGGGCAGAGCATAAGCGTGGTCCTCATCTGGAACGTGGGAATCCTCCCCTGCACCTCCACTGGTTGTTAAAGGCCCTTCTAATTGACCAACTGGACCCTCGACCAGCACTGGGCTAACAACAGAACACTTGTTTTCTTTGATAGCTTCAAGTTCATTGAATGAAGAATCTTGGGGTGTCACTGGTATTCTTTGGGATAAGGAAGAGTCCAAACTTGTGGGTGTGGATGATGTACCATTTTGAGGATGGCTCTGAGTAGAGGGCTTGACATTGTGTGAATGGCTGCTCTCCATGGGACTGGATGGGCTGTTAGAAGGTGGAGTGAGAGAGTCCGATTGCTGGAAGTCATTTGAAGGTGACTGTGGCAGAGTAATGTTCGGTATGATGATATTGTGGAACCCTGGTCTGTTAAACTGGCCAGGTCCTGATTCTCCCAGTACTGCCAGATCCACCATCCCATTGGCACTGGGCTCTAACTTCACTTGGGTCCTTTGGAGAACCCTTTGGATGACTTGTCGCTCTGTCTGCTGATGTATAGCTTTATAGTCTGTCAGTCCCTCAGAGATTTTGGTTGGGCAGGACAATTCATTACACTGTGCTCTAGGGGAGAGTGGTTTAGTTTGAGGTGTGGCTAATGGGGATAAAAATTGCCTTTCTGATTTAACCCAATCTATGTCCTTCAGGTTGGGTTCATTTGTTGAAATGAAGGTTTGAGAAAAGTTCCCCCCCAGTTTGTTTGCCTCCACTCTACTAGCCTCTTCAGGGATATCTGGAGACACTGACCTAGTAGTCCTGGATCTAGCCCTCTCTACCCCTTCTGGTACAGGCTGGATAACTCCACCATGATTTGGCGTTTCAAGGGCTGTTTTAGGAGGGACTGGAATTGGAATTGGAATAGGTATGGGGACAGGTAAGGGAACAATAATAGGATAAGGAACCAGGACTGTGGGTTGGGGTAAAAGAGGACTAAAAGAGGGGATACCATAGTTCATTATTGGAGGCACTGGGACAGGTCCTCTTGGCATTAGGTTTACAGGAGGTGAGTGTAAGCCAGGGAAATAGGCACCAGGAAAAGGGTGCACAAGTCCTGGGGGATTCATTGAAGAAGAGGTAGGGGGCTGCAAAAGAGGAGAGTGAGGTTGTCTGTGGATAGGGCTGGAAGGAGGGCCCGCATGTCTGGGAGGATTGGCCAGGGGACTCTTTAGACCCTGAGCATGAAGCGGGGGCCTGATGAAGGGTATGGGGATTTGAGGTAATGGCTTTTGATCCGGAGGTGGGCGAGGAGGTGGAGGAAGAGGAGCTGGATGAGGTGTGACATCCATAGTAGGTATGGATGGCTGAATGGATCTCTCCAGGTTCTTAAGCCCTGAAACCGAGATCCTTGAAGAGGATGAAGAAGATGATGCTTCTGAGGATGACAAAGATGTTGATTCCACCGGTCCATGAATTAGGACTGATCCTTTGGGAGAGAGATTTCGATTGCGTGCATCCGCCGTACTGATGGTGCTGCTGTTCCAAGACTCAGGAGTAAGTAGCTTTTGCCCTGGTATGTTGCCATCCACTCTCCCATCCTGACTGGTTCTGTTTGGGCTGGAGCTGGTGCTGGTTAGGGCTGCACGAGCTTCTCGGTAGAAGACATCCATCTTGTACTGGTTGAGACATTTGATGCTGCAGAACTGAAGCCGTTCCTCACCAGATCCAAAGTCCAGGTACTCCTTTGTGTGACGAACATGCTTGCACCAGTCACAAACCTGTGGCACAGGTGAGAGAGACTGCGGGGGGTCAATGAAGGATCACATTCTTGATTCAAACTTATTTAAACATACAAAAACAGGGAGGAAATGGGCTTTTCTGGTGTATCTGGATGATACATTTTATACCCATCAATAATTTCCAAAGAATAATAAAGAAAACACTAATAATTTCCTCTTACTCTGACATTAGTGTTTATCTTTAACACTAGTCTGGGTGAGTCCTCAGGATGGGGGCGCTGAGGGGATGTCTCGACATGGAGGTCTTCATCTCTGGCCTAATAAGGAGAAACCACAAAGTGACAAACACACCACTAGAAGGAACGCCAAAAGTAGCTTCAAAGATTACACTGGAATTGTTGTGAGATAATCACATATCACTTGATGTTCCTCTTTATGAAGCATCAAGGTCAAAACACAAAGGTCAATCAAAAAGTTAAAGTTTCATGCTACTTATTGATGCAGTGCTTTATATTTTTTTCCTTCCCGTGACAGAATTAATATAAGGAAATTCCTTCTGATTCATGTAAGACGATCTGCAGGGGATCTGAGTGCTCCCCCATCTCTTTGACCCAACGGGTCGTGTTGAGTTACGAAACATGAGGCAGCTGAAGGTATGGTATGCTCTGAAAGTGGACACCTCGCCCCAGGCCTCCTGGCCTTCCTCTCAGACAAGCAGCAACAAGCCAGCAGAAGTGCTTTCCTCCCCTGCCACAAAAAAACTAGACAGCTTGTTGTGCACACTCTGCTCAGATTTACTATGTGTCTCTCTGTTGTTTAAAAAAAACAACAACAAGAAAGATGAAACACCACACATCAATATGTCATCCTGAATATTTAAATATCAGGTGATCTTGTTGCGGTGAAAAGGGAAAAAACCATGGCTTTGTGCATCGGAGTGTTTCTCTACAGTTGCAGCTTTCCTGTCCTCCAGACCAAAGCCACTTAATGGCCGGCCCCTTTTGCATTAACTTGAAACTGATCCTACATGTCCTGTGCAAAGTTTGACCTCCCTCCCACCACTCCTTAAATGGATCCTTTAAATAAACCAATCACTTCTGACCTTTAAAGATTGAAAGAATTTGTTGTTGAAAGTCTTTGAACCTGAAAGAAGACATATGATGCTTAAATTCACTCAGCCACACATGTATGTGTGTGTAGGCACCTGACAGTTTCTGGCTATGCTATATGCACATATTTAATTCATTAATCATCACAGGTTGATTGTTGTACTCCATCACCAACCTTGTTGCGCTTGAAGTAGGCCCTTCTACATGCGGCAAAACACTTCTCACTGCAGAAGCTCTTGAGCTCTGAGCCCATACACAGCGAGTAGCGCTTTACTCCCTCCTTCTGGCACCAAACGCAGACTATTTGCACGTTCTGTACATCTTCCACTGCAGAGGGATGGAATTAAAAGCAAAGAAAGCAGGGTAATCAGGGATATTTTTTTGCATAATTCTGCGCAAAAATCACATGCATCGCTTCAAATCTGTGCAGGTGGCACAATGAAAAAAATGTAATTTCCTTCGTTTAGCTTATTAAACAGCTAAACAAGTTAGACATGGAGTAGAATCTCAAACCATTTAGTTAAAACTGGATGCGCTCCAAAGCTTCTAGCCAGTGCATCCTGTAATAAATTAAATGAAGGTGTCTCAGGCTTGTATTTTATCAGAGTCCAGATATCCTGTTACATCTGCGATCACCTTATTGCCAGCTGGGATTTAAGCAGGTTTGTTGTAGTGAGGAACCACATGGACAGTGAAATTCTGTTTTGACCAAACTATTCAGCAATCATTGACTGATAATGACGTCAGCATTATTTCAGGCTACTAACGTCTATGAAAAGTGAGGATGATAAGTCATATATCTGCGAAGCCAAAAAGCACATAGGGAGCGGAAAGAAATACTTTTCTCTCATAGACCCTTCCAAACTAAAATCCAGTTTTGCCTCTATGTTTCTTTAACGGGTAAATTGGTAGTCACAAGAAAAGTTCTCCACAATAAAGTTAGTAGTCCACATTTATAATAACAAAAATGATATCAATTTAGGTAATAAAATTTACGTCTAATCTCTCGAGAGATAATGACTGAAATTAGTACTTTTTAATCTCTGACCTGTGATTAGCCTCTCTTAAACGCAAACCCCCGATCTTTTACAGGTCAGTGAAGGCGCCATGTTCAAGCGGTACCAATTCATGCTTACAACACCCTTCAGTTGTCCAGGCGTCCTGCGACAGCTCAGTTCATACCTTTACTGGGGATGTTTCATCAAATTAGGGAAGTGAAAACTGACACAGCGTTGACTGCAGTAGATTACAGGCAGACTGTGTTACAGCTATCTTGTTGAATTTTCAGATCCTGTTTGGTAACATAATGGATTTTTATCTGCAAATTTGCAAACTCTTTCAGATTACAAGCAAATACAAAAGAATCTGTTGCACATCAAACTATTACGATATCCACCAAATATCAACTTAAGCTTTTCTCACATCAACTTTTGAGCATCTGGGAGGCACAAAGGCTCAAAGAAGTTATTTGAAAGGAAAAGACAAGTCAGTATTTCCTACAGGTTGGTGCGCCAGAGCGCAAAACTTTGGTAGTTGTTTGTCAATTTTCTCTTTAATGGTTTCACACTTTCACTTGTTTTTAACTTGAGTCTTCTTGCTCAAAAAGAAGCTGTCTGCTGCAGGTATTTCAAGAAATTAACCTGCAGAATGTTGTTTACTGCTAGCTATGCTAACCGTCATACTAATTTCGGCTATGAAATATAAGATGGAAATGAAAGTTAAAAATGTTCATTTCAAATGATGTTGTCCTTTTTGTAACTTAGCTATGCTCTGATTAGAGTGATCACTCTGTCTCTCTCACACAGTGTGACATCACTCCTGTTCATAATGTAATATTCTTCACATCAGGAATCAGGAAGGCTAAAGAAAATATTCTGAATATTGGCAACTATGGTTCTACAAAGAAACTGGACTCTGTTCAAATCTCTATCGGAAATTTCTGATAGGTGCATTTCCAGATAACCTCAAGGTTTGTTAGCATTTCACTAGAAATAGCCACTTCAGTGTTAAGGACCCAGTGATAAGCACCGTGTAACTGAAGGATAAACACACATGTCATGTAACTGCAGCAGCTCCTCACTTTCTCCGGAGCTTCAGTTACTGCTCAGGAAAGAACTGAAACTAATACCTGTTCCATCGCTTGCAGCTGATCTTACACTCTGGCCTCGCAGGACATACAGTAAATATCATGGATTATCAGTTCTGGCGTGCTATGCTTGTAAACCAAATACATATTTTAATGTCCGGGCTTAGCAGAGGCCACTTAGTTCCTGATAGCTGGAGAAGACCTCTCGTACCTGCTGAAGGTTTTATGAGGGGGACGATGACAGGGGCATTCTTGTGCTCCTTCGGCGTGGTCAGGATCGAGCTTGTTGAGGAAGAAGATTGAGACGAGGAAGGGACACTGGACAGGTCCCTCTCTCCACTCTTCATGGCCAGGACTGAGTGGCTGACTTTGGCGTCCAGGCTCTTGGGTTTTGGCAACGAGTTTTCTGGGAACAGACAAAAAGATAATAAAAAGAAAAAAAAAACTGTAACAGGAATCCAGCTTTTGTAAAACAATACGACAACGTAAAACCACAGTGTGCTTTACGGGAGACGATAATAACTTCTGCACAAACAACAGGCACATCTGGTTGAATGTAACTTGAGGACTTGCAGCCACAGGAGACGATGTCTTGCAGTGACTCAGTGTCTGCATTAAAACCTGCTGAACCTGTTAGTTGGTGTAACGCTGCTCTAAACAGTGACCTGTCACCACCTGCCTCCCCCTCCCCCCCTTTACCTTTTAGCACAGACACATGCTGCCGCCTCTCCCTGTAGTTTCTGATCTCATTGGCCTCGGACTCTCGTAGGTCCACCTTGTCGTAGCCGTACCATCCCAGGAGCTCATTCATGGTGCTTTCTGCAAACGTCTGCCAGAAATAAAGAGGAACAGAAGTCAGAACGCCAACTTATGTCAAGCAAAGCAATAGGAAATTGTGAACGTGCATCTTGGGGTTATTACTGAGAGTTTTTATCCTATGGTAAACATAATCAAAGCTTCCTAGTCTGAGACAAAGTGAGGGATTCTTTCTCAGCCACGGCCCTGTTGGGAGAAATGAATAGGGCCACAGTGGAGTACAGTGCAACTCTTTTTCCATGATGTATTCAAGTTGTTTACTCTTGCTTAATCTGAGACGGAAAGGTTTATAACCCAACACCAGTGTGAAATCTATGAATCATCCTTTGTTTATCCCTTTTAATTGGAAAAAAAGGAGAGAAATATTTTTTTTTTTTCCAAAATTCAGATGTGTGACCTCAACTTATTTATTTGTTTTGTTATTATTATTATTATTACGACCAGATGAAAAAAATATATACTAAGGTCTTTCTCTTTATCCACCCACCTCTCTCTGTGGCTTTAGAGGAACCCGATTGGAGGAGAAACCCGATCCGGAACGGGCAGAAATCAGAGCGGGACACCCAACACCACCGAGTGGACCCACGGTTCTCGGAAATGCCCCGCTCCTCTCCTCTCTTCTCTTTCTAACGTCCACAACTCCCTCTCTCCTCCTCCAGCTTTCCCCCCAAACTCTCGTCTCACTTCTTTTTTTTTTCTTCTTCTTTTTTTCCCCTTCCTCCCATCCCACCCTCGCCCCCCCACTCCCACCCCCTTCTCCACCCCTGCCCTGTCCTCCTCTCCACATCCCGGCACCTTCCAGGCCTTGACACCCGACACGGCGCTGCCTCTCGGGTTTCACCCCCTTTTCCAACACAGCCAGTGTGCTGTGGTGTTGCAGCGCTTGTAGTACTGACTGCACATTCTTTCCTCGCTCCGACCTCCGCAACCCGGGGCCTCCGACAGAAATGGATCTCTCCCTATTTGCTTGCTCACTTTCTTGCTCTGTCTGTTCTGGGAGAGAATGTGTGTGTGTGCGTGTGTGTGTATGTGTGTGTGTGTGTGTGTGGGTGGGTGGGTGGGTGCGTGAGTGGAAGCGGCCGTATCATATCCCGCTAAATATGCCTAACGATGATTAAAGTCAAGGATCCGGTGTCTGGTGCCTGCGAATCGGGCTCTGACGTGGAGGCAGCGGGGTCCGAAGCGGTGCTGAAACAGATGCGTTGCAAAGAAAACACCGGGGACCAGACCTCAGTTGAACTAGAAATCAGTTCCTCTCACTGTTTTCGGCCTTCTTCCATCCGCATATATCCCGGTGTCACTTTCTCTTTTCTCCAGTTTTTATTTTTTTTAAAAGAGATTTTTCTTTTCCCTCCTCCTCCCTCATCCACCCACTGCACTTCCCACAATGTTGTTTTTGTTTCTTTTTGGCAGTTTGGACAAACATCTGCTTTGTGAGAGTGACAAGCCATATCCCAAACCAGGGAGAGAGAGAGAGAGAGAGAGAGAGAGAGAGAGAGAGAGAGAGAGAGAGAGAGAGAGAGAGAGAGAGAGAGAGATGCAAGCCAAAGGCAACAAACTGGGCCGACCCAGAGATCCAGCCCAGGCAGGCTTACATCAGGCCAGGAGGATAGTGTTTCAAGTGTTTTGATTAAAATTAGTTAAGATGAAACAAAACACCTCCTGTGGATATCAAACGCTGCAATCCAAGCCCCTTACACACAAAAACAGCGGATTTCTTTCCCTCTAAAGAAGCCGTCCCCCCATCCCCCCTTCCTCCCCTCATCCTCCCCAGGAAGACGTGTTGTCTTTTTTTTTTATTTCCTCGCTACGGCTTCAAGGGATCCTCAGATATCATTTTAACAGCAGAGTCAAGAGTCTCAAATAGCCTGTGTCCAAACCCAAACAAAGCACACAATCCACGGATTGGTTTCCATGCAGTGGGCTCATAATGGTGGGAGGGAATCGTGTCTGTTACTGCGATTTAACCAAAGACCCCGGCGAAGGGATTCCGAACACTTTGTGCGAGTTTTATTTACTATGCGTGTTTGCGAACTTTACAGCTGTACGGCAGATCCGCGGAGTTTTCCCAGTGCGCGGCTGCAGCAGGCTATTTAAGGAATATAAATGCCCTCCCCTCTCTTTCTCATGAGCCTCTGTGGTGCGGCGATTGAGCGCACCGCAGGGAGCGGGGAAGAAGTGACGCACATCTGGAACTCCTCTGGACATTGGAGAGTGCGCGTCCGGCCACAGCTGGCCCACCATGGCGTCACTGGAAGACCAAAGTGTCAGCCTGTTCTTTCCTTTTAAATTCTAATATTATTTAATCAAAATAAGGTCAACATCTGGGCGACAAATTTCATTCATATAAAAAAAAGTATATTTTGCTTTAAATGCAGTTGTTGTCCTCTAAAATTGAAAAGTGGCATGCTTTTACTAAACTTACCAACAATAAACATATATGATTTTTTTTTAATTATAATAAAAAAGGGTAAATGAACGTTCAATGTCGGGACTAATCCAAACACCGACCCGTGCGCATTTTGCGCGTAAGAGAATTGCTCCAAATCTACCCTCCCTACCTTCATCTCCTGGTTGATCTCCCTCTTCACTGGGTGCGCTGGTTTCCTGCTGCGTTTATTTTCCGGAGGTCTGCCTTTCTCCATCTCTGGCATACTGTAGTCCCGTTCAGGCTGGATCCGACCCGGATCGGTGACTCGAGTGTCAGCTGAGGGGAAGTTTTCGCGGAGTCGCGCAGAGTCACAAGGGGAATTCGTCAATCCCGGTGACAGTGGCTGTCATTCCCCGGACGCCTGAGTCTCCCGTTTAGGGCTCCGCTCCATTCGGGTAGCACTGGACATGCGTGTGTGTAGTCCCCTCTTTGGAGGCTCCGCTGTTTAACAATCCCCTCACTCTCTCCTCTCTCCACTGCTACCAAGCTCTAGGTGATGCACAACACGCGTCTTCCTGTTAAAACTTTCAAAATAGACTCCGTCTGCAGCACGACAGGTGAAATCCACAGCGGGAAAACCCGAAGTTTTCAATTCGTTCACATCGTATTTTACTGTGACGTTTTAAGATTAAATGAAACACTCAGTTTAAGAATTTGAATGAAGACACATCATACTTTAGGGATTTGAGTCGGACTTTTGAATGTTCTCGGGAGCGTCTTTGGAATGATAAAATATTTTTATTCTACGTTTCAATGTATTTTATTTGGGTTTTACAGGAAAAAAAGGTGCATTATTTTCCTTCCAACGTTGCAGCTATGCACTGGTTGGTAAATTATTGCATAATTGTGAAATGGAAGGTGATATTTTATTCAGTTTTATTTTGCAAATAAAAATCTGAAAAGTGCGGCTTGCATTTCCATTCAATCTCCTTGAATCAACACGTGTTGCTGGAAACAGTTTGCACTTTTAAAGTGTAATTTTTGCAAAATGCTTCAACCTCAATCAATTTTCATTGTTTCACGATTTTATTTCTGACTGGTTCATTGTAAAAAAAAAAGAAGCAAAAAAAAAAAAACTTACAGGCTTTGGTCTGAACCATTAAATTGTGATTTATTAAAAGATGTCATCCTGTGAGAAGGTAAACTTATGCTATGACTCTGTATCCTGCACCTTCTAACAGATTTTCTTCCAACATCTTCCTGTAGCTTCCATGTCTCAGGTGAAGCATCCACACAGAATGAGGCTGCAATGACAGTAAGTTCTATGAGAGCAAGGTGCTGATTAGAGCACCTTGCTGCACATTTTTTATGTGTCCTAAAAGACACCCTGCAAAATATGAACAGTTGCTTTTCTCTGTTCTGTAAAAGCCAGAATTATGCAGTGCATAACAATCAGTTCAGCTGACTTTGCATTTGAGGTGTGGGTTTCTGCTGCACCTCCTCACTCACCATGGAAATCTTGGCTACTAACCTAAATAATATATTTTTTGGCCAGTCATCAGTTTAGGCTGAATGCCATGTGTTGGCATATATCCCTAACCTGCCAAATGTGTTGATTTACCTTCATTTTGTTAATTCTTCACTAATGTTCTTTAACAAACCTCTGTAACACTTTATTTGAAGACTGACATGACACTGTCATAAACACGACATAACACCTGTCATGAACATGAAGAAGTCTTTATGAATGTTTATGACAGTTGTCATGAAATGTCATTCAATCTCCCCGATAATAATTGGTGCCATTATTTATCAACACGTTAATAATGACACTTTTAATGCAAAGTTACTCTAAAAGTTGCATTAAAAGTCCATTAAAAGTGCCAACTTTGCATGATTTTGAAAATTATGATAATTTAATGAAAAGATGGCATTTTAATTGCCTTTCAATGCAACGTTTAGAGCAACTTTGCATTAAAAGTGTCATTATTTACCGAATGACAACTGTCATAAACATTCATAAAGACTTCTTTATGTTCGTCACAGATGCTGTGTCATGTTTATTACAGTGTCATGTCAGTCTTATGCACACCCCTTCAAAGAAAGTGTTACCCAAACCTCTAAGGCCTTTACACAGCAGCTAGATTCATACTGAGATTAGTTTATTAAAAAACAATCAGTTTCTCACTTGCTTTTCATAGCGACTGTGGATCCTCAGGTATAGAGAAATTATTACTTGCTGGAGACATGGACTGAGTTGAAGTTTCAATTAGATCTGATTTTAGGTATTCACTAATGTTTTGTTAAGTAATGCTCTAAGTCCGATGAAGGATACCTGAAACATCTATAACATCTTTGCCGGCAAAAAAAATCTTAAACTTTCCTCTTGCTCAATATTTGGAAGCGTGGCCAACACCAACTGAATTTCTTTGCTCACTTGCTCCACTGCCATTGCCAAACTACAACAATGGCAGACTACAATTCTAAAACAGCACAGAAAATTAACATCAACCATTAACAACTCCTCCTTCTTTCCGCTGACTGGCCCACTTTAAATTCATCTGGGGAAATCAAGTTGAAAGGGAGAAATCCCAGACAGAGCACTAACAAGAGATGAGAATTGAGTGGAATTATGTAGGAAGGCAATGAGATTAAATTGCAAATTAAATTAACTGGCATGCATTTACTAATTAGGTGAACTCTGAAGGCGACGTCCATGTGATTTATTTAGGAATATCACAATAAAGGAAAGAAATACATAAAGTATGAATGCTGCAAATTTCAGATTGTTATTTTTGAAAAATTTCAGAAGCCATATCTCAGTTTACCAGATCTTCCCACAGAGAAGTGTTGGTAAAGTGAGACAACTAATACTGCCATCCTGGCGTTCATTTTCAGAGAAGTTCTGAGTGTGTGGGGCAAGTTCTATGAAAAAGAGCACCAGGATTAGTTGCTAACCCCTCCCACCCCCTCTAATTTCTGCTTCAACAGATAAACAAGCTACCATGTCAGGTAAGGCATCTCTCTGCCGTCACAGATGTGTTCAAAATGAGTTGCAAAATGTCTGAACTCTTTCTGTGATTTTCATCTGAGCGAAAGTTACAAGATTTTGTACCTTGTGTGTGTGTGTGTCTTTCCACTTAAACTTGCACATAAGCATCCATTGATAACACGTTCATTGATTATGATGTACCAACTTAAGGTCTTTCAACAGTTTTCAACATTCAACATTTTAACAGTAAAGTTAAATTTTTGCAGGTTGCAAAAATATAACAACATTACATATTTATAGTATTTGTATATATTACACAAAATGCCTAGCCCCACACTGCGCTTTTATTATGAAAGGCGGTTCATTTGACTGCCGGTTCCACCAGCGTAGGGCCCTCTGATTTGATGTAACCCAACACCTGGCGCCCACCCCTCCCAAATCTCAACAGATACATTTCATAAGGAATGCAAAGACTGTGTTTTATCTGAGGGGACACAGTGCAAACACTGTCTGTACGCTCTTGTCTTAAAATAAAGAGATGAAAAGGGCCCTGCGAGTTAAATGATATCCATGGCACAGGGTTCGGAGCTTTCTCGAATGGCATCTGTTTGATCAGGGCACTGTGTGTGGAGCCAGTGTGTACATACTGCACTAAAAACACCTGAAAGGTCCACAATTGGCTCAAGTCATGCAGCCTTGCTTGAGGACACGTGCCTGAGGGCAGGGCTAACAACCAGGAAGGTGTGTTCCCCTATCTCTGAGAGCAAACTGAGGCGTTGAGCATAAACATTTGCTGCATGATTATTCCTAAAGCAAGGCCAGGGAATTTATTACTGTATCATGTTCAACACCACTGATGAAACTCTGGGGACATTGAAGTGAAGTTAGAACGAGTTCATCTGTTAAAGCAAAAGTTCTCATCTTGCAAGACTTCAATCATATCACTGAACTTCATGCACAGAGACAGACAGGTAAACAATCACAAGACAGCAAGACTTCCCCTCTACCCCGCTCCCTCTCTCCTGCCTCTCTCTGTCTGCTCTGCTTGGAGAAGTCCAGAGACCACGCTCGTGTAAACAGAAACCCGATCCACTGCGCAGGGCTTGGGTTTCTCCCCCTCGTAGACCCAGTGGTGATACCTGAGCCGACCCGGCTTTGGGAACAGGGCTTATCTGATGCCTCACAAAAGGCCCCTCTCTCCATGCTCTCCATAACAGCGCACATCTGGTGCCTCTGCAGGGAGCGCTGTCCCCTCGGCTTCCTCTGGGGCTGCAGGCTGGAAATAAAGACGTCTCGCTGTTTCTTCAGCAATCTACCGGGGTAACACAAGTGACATGGGGCTAGAGACAGTTGTCGGGACTTAAGTTACAATCCTCAACATCTGGGGCGAATTATGAAAACAGGCCGCTTTGTGTGTGATTGCTTGCTTTACTGTACACTGGCGACGTGATTACAGCAAGCGTTCTTTGCAATTTAAAAGATGAAAACGTGTCTGTCTCTGTGAGGCTTGATTAAAGAATACAGTCTGTGTTGTTTATAGTTGTGTATTATCACCAAAAGAGGGCGATATTTGTCCATAATTGGTGAACAAGCCCTTTAATCTGATGTTTTTTCCTGCATCTAATTAAAGTGCCTTGAGAAAGTGAGCATTCATGTACCAACAAATTTGTTACATTTTTTTCTAGTACAACCACAAATGTCTATCTATTGTATTGGAAATGTATTAGTCATACTAAGTGCTTTATTGTAAATAAATAAAATACAGAAAAAATATCTTTAGAAGGGAAATAGTTAATGTACATGATCCACAGCTGTATAACTTAATCTCGGTATAAACACACTTGATCTGCAGTGCTTCAGAGGTTTGTTAGGGAACACTGGTGTGAAAACGGCATCTTAAAAACCAAGGAACACAACAGTTTGGAGAAGCACATTTAAAGCAGATAGGCATTTGAAAATAAATATTTTTTTTACACAAAATCTACCCAGAAAATGACGTCCACCTGAACTGACAAGATCAGTTCAGGTGAAGGAGAGCATTATTGAGAGGTGGAGAAAATAAGGTTACCAGAGGTGGTAACTCTGGAGAAGCTGCACAGATCAGCAGCTGAGAAAGAAAGTTTTGAAAGAAAGTTAGAAGTCTCAGTTGCAGTTTGCTACAAGCCTTGCGGAGGAGGAAAATCGTCAAGACAAATTAAACAGAAACTCTTCCTAAATCAAGGCTGAAGGATGCAGCTTGACTTTGCATTTCAGTTTTACACAAAATTTGACATTTCATAAGTTAAAATGTTGCAAATTCAGAGTTCCAAGTGGGAAATTTAGACTTTGATCGACCTTAAAGTCATGTTACAGAAACAAAAACAAAAACAAAAACTTTTGACAATGTCTTACTGATAATAATTCGATGCACCAAAAACAAAACAAAAAAAAAATCATTTGACCATATTAACGCTAGGCGTCACTGTCGCTGCATTTAGAAACCACTTGGAGATTTCAACAGGTACCAACTAATCAGTTGAACATTTCTCAGGCGCTTTTCTTTGGTTCAATAGAAATGTGTGAGTCTGTCAGAAGATGTGTTGACATCTCGGTGAACATGAAAACTTAGAATTCACCCTCCTGGTGGCTCCAGAATCACCATGGCAACGCTAAGGCAGGATGCATTTTTTTCGCGGAGGATGTGAGGTTGGGGTTCGACACGGTGCGTTTAATCAGAAAGGGGAATTACTTTCAAAATACGGGTAGCTGAAAAAGGCTCATTTGTTCACGTGCAACAAACCGAGCATGCGTGCTGGGACTCCACTTAAACAATTTAAAAACTCATTTAATTTGCTCAGAAGCATCCACGATTTAAATTCTCGTGATGAAAACGGCCGTCGCTATCAATTTTGTGTTATTGTGACAAAAAGCATATGTTTCCACAACCTTCCCGGCTGTAGGGCTCCACCTACGCTGCAGACCGGGTATAAAAGGCTTCCTCTGATGCTGCGCTCACATTACGTAGAAGCAGCGCCTGTTGGGTTGTCCACCTCCATCTGCCCGAACCACCTCTGGAAAAAAAAAAAAAATTTTACCTTTAAAGATGTCCAAAATGACGATCGCTCAGCTGGGGATGGTTTTGTTCGTATTGTGCTTATCAACCCAGGTAAGATAACATTCACTTAGCAACTATTTTTAGCACTATTTCATGTTAATCGCGATTGGAGGACAATTAACCACATTTCTAAAGGGCACAGAAGTTGTTTTGAGGAAATTACGTATAATTGAACTTTATGATCTTTATGAACTGAATTTAAGTTAGTGTGGAAACTTGTATTGAAGGAAATTGGAAAAAAAAGGTTAATGATTTAGTTCTCATGTCAGTCACTTTGAACATTTTAGACATCTTCTGCATCAAAATGTATTTGTTTGTTTTAAACTTGGTGGTTGTATAACACATGATTAATGATTTAGGCACTGCCTGTCTGTCCACCATGTGGAAAGGTGGAGGAGGAATCTAAAGTTTCTTTTTGGTGCAATTTGCCAAATGTGGGTGTCACATTTCGAAACAGAAGTCTCAGCCTCCTGTCTTTTAAACCAACCTACAAGTCATCAATATATTGTTAGAGTACATTAGAACGATCACTTCTGCAGTTTATAGTCATTTTATTCAGTTTTCAGTCAGATTATGTACGTCCAGGATGCTTCAATTTGAGATTTTTATCCCAGAACACGCTAAATTGTTGTCTTTCTGCGTCCTCCAACAGGTGGTCTCACAGGTTCTCACGACCGGAACAACATCCACCAACTCAACCTACAACCTCACGGCCACCACCCCAGGCATCTTAAGCAGTCCAACCAACACCACCTCCTCCAAAGGAGCGGCCGTCTCGCTGAACGCAGGCGGCCTCACTGTCCTGACCCCAGTCCTCATGGTGGCCTTTCTCCTAAAGCCCTACTGCTAAATGGCCTCTCTTCTCTCCTCTCCTCTCCTCTGTGTCAACGCTCCGCCTTGCCTCCCTTCATCACTACCTGATCCAGCATCTCCTCTCCTTCAGAGACCACGAAACTCACACGGATGGACCTTCATCAGTTATAACGACGCTCAACAAAAGGAGTTCGGGACCCCTCCACCCCCAAGCCCCTCTTTGCATAAACCCTACCCTTGCACGGATTCAAAAACGGAATTTTGGTTCATCCCGCCCCCTCTCGGTTTGCGTTTCCACATTCACGCCTTCACATGCATTGGAGACCCTCAGGGCTGCAGGTGTCATGTCACGAGTTCTGATCGAAATGTGGACCACTAGAGTGTACAGATTCCCTTTTCTTTTGCCACTTTGAATCGACCTGGCAATCCATACATTAGAATGGTGTTTGTTTAGTTAAAGTGAAGTTTGGTGCATTTAGCTGGATTTTCTTAAGCTTTGCTTCTTCGGTCTGTAAATGTATGTAGCAAATATGTCGCCACATGATTTATGTTAGTTTTGCCCTGTGACTTTTTTTTTTATCTGATCTTTTCATGATGAGGGTGTGGCAATTGTCTTTACTGCATCCATGGGTCTCACGGCCCAGGAAATGACTGTATGTAAAACAATATGGGAAGGGTGATGTTAGATTTTTATTTCCCCTTAATAGTTTATATTTTGTATAATTTGAAATTGAAATGAGATTATGGAAGAAATGACAGTGTACAATAAATTATAAAACCAGACAACTGGAACTGCTTCTTATTTAGTTAAAAAATGAATTTCATCCCCATATTTCTCTCTCGCTCTCTCTTTTTTAAATTTTTTTTTCAGATGTTTTTGTACATTAAATCATTCAACATGGACTAAAAGGGTGTGGCGATGTATTCATCAGGCTGCCGGCCAGTCTAGACAGGGAGCTGCTTGAGCTGCAGGCCAGAATGGGACCCAGCATTCTCCTCCTACAGATCTCACTTGGAGAGCAGCCAGAGAAACACTAACTGGCAGCATTTTCAGCCATGTCATCCTTGACTATGTGGCAATAAAGAATTAGATGCCTCTTTACTGATAATGCAGAAAGGAGTAAAGCTATTGACTCTGGCATACTGATACCAGTTAAATGAAATTGAAATTGAATTCAAACTCAAGCCTTTTTTTTAATAACTTAAGGAATGCATTTTCACGCCAGTTCACACCAGTTAATGTTTTTTTGGTAGGCCTTGAATTACCAGCACAAAAAACACGCTTAAGGATAAGGTAACACAAAGTAGCACATGCTAGAAAGAAAAATTATAAGTGGTTTTGAAAAAATGTTCACAAATCAAATGTGAAAAGGACTCATATAAACCGCTAGACTTTCTTTGTTTGTGTTCAGCCCTGATAGGTCAACATCTCTTGCTTAAATAACAGCTGAAATTCTTTTAAGGGATGTGACTTACAACTTTGCACATAGATGCAGAATTTTTTTCCCACAGCATGATGTAGCCAACACCATGCCTCAATGCTGGCACCATGTGTTCAGAGCAATTTGCATTGTTAATTTTCTGCCACAAATAGTACTGAAATCTTTAGTTTAAACCACAATACATTGTTCCACATGTTTGTTGAATCCGGCGCATGGTTACTACAAATAAGGATTTTAATATA
>CAEGAF010099420.1:0-17172 GCA_903067075.1 Micropoecilia bifurca | reverse complement strand
GCACAAACGTAGCACTAATGTTTGACACCAATTTTGTTTGATTTCATAAAAGTGGGGGGGCTGGTTGACCTTTTGACCTTTACATTTTCATACTATAAACAAGTAGCTTTTTGTTCAGGAGCGGTGCTTTTCTTCACACGTCAATAGCAGCTCCAGAAGGAGGTGGAGATCAATCTCTTCCAGCTCATCTATCTCATAACAAACTGTCACGACATGCTAAAAAATTTAAAATATATGTACAAAACGTATTACTTATAGAAGTTACACACTACAGCTTTAATGTCTTGGCAAACTGATAGGATTTACAATGATTTTTACTGCTACAGTGTTTCCCGCAGAATCAGAACACACTTGTTGCCATTTGATTACAACAGAAGGGACAGATTGCCTCTTCTGCTCACATTCATGCACCAATGCTCCTTCTGCCTCTCTCTCTCTATGGAGAACGGAGCCGAGGCCGTCGCTGCACCTGCCTGTGAAAAAAAAACAGCTGAAGTAAGCATCCCGGCCCTCTCTTTTTTGTCCATGTTAGTCAAACTGAAACATAATATACCTATATTACGGTGTTTATTTGAATGAACAAATACAAGGTTTGAAACTTACTGTCATTATGTATTCAAACATTAACAACAAAAATTGCCAGAAAGTTTAAATGGTAAATTTAGGACAAATTCTCCAAAGTAGTGGAGAGGGCCACAGGCATAGGTCTTTAAGATTACAGTTGCGTACTTTAATGTTATTTTACAAGTCAAATCAAATCAGTTTTTGTTTGTGCAGAGCTAAATTCCATCAATGTGACAAATGTATGACATTTTTTAAATTTTAATATGTATTTACAAAATGCAGAGTAAGCTTTAATGTTTTAAAAGTTGGTTAATATAGTTTTATTGATATCATTTTACCTTAACATTGAAGATTTCCACAATCTTGATGTGATCTGAAAATTAGTGAAAATTAGTAACTTTTCAATGTTATTGGCTTTAATATCATAAATGTTTGCGTTTAAACGTAGAAAATCTATTTTTTTTCTTTTTGACATCAGAGAATATTCCTATTTTTTCTTGTTAAAATTTTGAAATAAAGCTAGAAAAATAAAAGTTTTTTGGCAGAAGTTTACTGCTCCATGGCTGCATTCATTTTCTCTTTCATCCACAATCCTTCATCATTCCTCTTAAGTTCCAGCTGAGCATCTCCCGATATTTTCCTTTACCTCGCAAACACGACGTTTTAAATTTTACTGACTGTTTACACAACATTACTTATTTCACTTTGTCTACAATAAACCTTTCAAAAACCCGAAAGTCTGGTCTTCAAGTGTTTTACACGAGCGGGTAACAGTTAATGCAAATCATCACATCTGCACATTAGAAATTATTTCATCTTTTCTTGTACTTGGAATGTTAGCATGCTAATGTACTTGACTGATATTGATTTTTCAAAAGAAGTAAACTACAGAGTAACACCGAGTTATCATTCATGAAATTCATTCATACTGTTGGAATCTAAGCAGGCCCTGTTCACTGCTGATGTTGGATTCTCGCTCTTTCACAGCTGTTTGTGTCAGCCTGTTTCTCTCTGTCTTCCTGTTCCTTTCTGCTCTCTTCCTGTCACCCGTCTCTCTCTCTCACATCTCACTTTTCTCATGTCTGTTTTCAGAGTCCTCTATTTCTCTGCCTAAATCTTCAAAGTCAATGCTTTTCATTTTCTATCAGGTTTAGCTCCCTTCGCTTGAGCTTCATTGATGCTTTCCTGGACGCCCTCTGCTTCCCACCAAGGTCTTTACTTTCCATCCCCCCTTTAATTCTCTCCACCAAGAGACTGTCAGTCATCCAGAATCTTCACAACTGGAAAGTGATGATGGGGAAATTGTGTTAAAATGTGTGACGAAACTATGAAGGTACTACAAGTGATAGGATTAGATTAGGATTTGATGAAATTGAACAAGTGTCAGAAGCACATTTTTAATGAATAATTAAATCATACATATTGGGGCACCTGACAGCACAGTGCCACTGCTGGTAGCATTGCTGCCTTCCAGGTTACTGGTTTGAATCCCAGTCCCATTGTGTCTGCATGTTGTCCCTGTGCATGTGTGGGTTCATACTCCTTTTCAGACAAAGTCCCCAATAAGCATTGTTAACTGTGCATCTGTCGTATGTATTTTTACTTAGGAATGTCTGAAATAATGGGAGCTAGAAATAAAATGAAAATAGAAATATTTATCTCCCCCAGCATTCGTCTGAGTTTCAGTTTGTGCAGAGCAAGCATCACCTGGAGACAAGGTTACATAGACGTCATTAAGCACAGCTTTGCTCTGTGCTCTGCCCTCCCAACCTTACATCCTTCTTATTACATGCAGAACTGACCAAGCATTAAAAGTTTGAAAAATTGTATGTGTTAAGGTGCTTCTTGAAGCCCTGGTATCAGTCATGACTGGACAGACCCTGCTGAGCCCTGAAGTGGAATAACAGAAGCAGAGCGGGGAAGCGTGGAGGAATAGAACGATTAGCATGTGGAGTTTGTTAAAAAAAATGGAGGGGAAAAACAAAACAAAGCAGGAGAAGAGAGAAAGAAATAATTAGACTGAAGGACGGACACAGACACTTTTTCTCACAACAGCCAGAAGGATGTTGGCTTAACAGCAATCACAAGGCAGGGAAACTGTTGCCCTTTGACCTTTAACTTTCTTCAAAGTTTAATTATGTACAATCAAACCTTTTTGAGCTTTACATCATGCGATGTTATTCCCTCATCAAAAACATACCTGGAGTGTTGCTTTGATTCTTTAATGCATATTGAGAAATCATTTAATCTCCCATGGCAACAATTCAGCTGTGTAAAACATCTGCTTGGGCATAGCTCCGCCTACAAGGCACAGCTCCTCCTCTGAACTGCAGTGTCCAAGCTTCTGCCTCACTGAGCAGCCCTGCGCTGCAACTCCCTAACCCGCCTCCTTCAGACTAGCCAGAAGCAGTTAGAAAGCACCTGGTGGAACTGTTTATCTGCTGAGCTCATTAGACAATACGTCTCAGGGCAACTCTGATAAAAACGTTGATAAAGGGTTAATAGAGGAGTGATGTTGTGATGACTTCCTGAAGGTGGAGTTTCAGAAAGACACAAGTTTAGTTTCAAGGCATTAAGTCCATCCATCCATTTTCTTACACCCATGTCCCTAGTGGGGTCAGGAGGGGTGTTGGTGCCTATGGCCACCGAGGTGGGGTCACCCTGGACAGGTCGCCAGTCACAGAGACAGACAGGACAGACAACTATTCACACACACACTCACACCTAAGGAGAATTTAGAGAGACAAATTAATCACAGTCATGTTTTTGGACTGTGGGAGGAAGCCGGAGAACCCGGAGAAAACCCACGCATACACAGGGAGAACATGCAAACTCCATGCAGGGAATCAAACAGTGCTACCGACTGTGCCACTATGCAGCCTAGACATTAAGTCAAAAGTGTCAAATTTATTTTAAGCCACATTTCATCTACAGTATATAGCATTTTTATAACAACTGAATGTTTCATAATTACTTGATTGCACCATTAAATGATGAAACTATATGCTTTGAAAATATATAAAACTGTCTCTTTAATACTCTCCATCTCCTGATTCTGTTTTGGGTCTTGCAGGCTGTGTTGGCAGTAAATGCTCTATTTTTATGATCATTTTTATATATTGCTTTATGCAGCTTCCTTTTTAATTTGTCTTATTTTTGAAGGTCATAAAAAAGTTTTACGCTCTCTTTAGATTATTTTGGGCTTTTTCAAAAAACAATCAAATGTTTAATGTCTCTTCTGAAGAAGAGGCATTACTGCACTAAAGGCGAGATGGAAACACATTTTGCTGAATAAGTTCTGACGTGACTGACCAGCTGTTTCCATTGGTTGCATCCATTAGATTTGCATTTATTTTTCTACGTCTCCAGACATCATGTAGCATCGCCAATACAAGTTGACATGACGCAACAATTCCAAATTACCCAACAGCAGCACATTCCTGAAAACCTCTCTCCATTCTTCTGAGATGTGTGGTCCATGCTAGTTTGTAAAGTCTACTTCCTATTTATTACAGCTATGCATGACATTTTCTCAAAATTCGCATGTCAATTAAATGGAAAAGTCAAAAGCAGCACTGAGATCTAACTGGACAGGAACAGACAAAGGTCCATTCTCTGAGGCCATAAGCAGGTGTCTTACACTTACACTGTGATGAACTCTTTATAGACATGCTACATTTCCCTCAGTTTACCTTCCGGCATGCATTGATCTTTACCAGCACATTGCTCACTAAATGTTAACAAAAATAAAAGAAGACTTAGTTTTATGCTTGAGAACATTTGGAGGAGTCACAACTTCAGGGAAAATAAAATAAACAGACCAAAAGTTTGCTTGGTCCTAAACCAGCCCAAAACCTTGAAATCCAAAATGTTAAACATAGTGATGTTACTCAGACTGTCCTGTACAAGTGTTTAGTAATTATAGGTGTGGTGTAAGATCAGCGTTTTTACCTAACCTGCTGTGTGGAACCCCCAAACTGAATAAGTTAACACTAAATTCAGGGAACCTTTGGGTTTTTATACATTATGTTTATGCTTTACTTCACGTTAGATTACAGAAAATCCTGTCATAAGAACTTGTCAATGCATCTAGTGTATGTTGCTTGCAGATATTGTGTTTCAAAGGTTTTCTTTCAATAAAAAAACCATGAGTCATAGTGCACTAGCATGCTAATTGTTAGCCTTTCCAATGGTAACGCTAGCCCATCTTTGCTAATGGAATTCAGTGGGTGACCAGAGTAGTCGTTTTTTCACAAGCTTAGGTTTTTCATTCCACCTGGTTTAATAATTCTTAGTGTAGCATAATGTTTTCACAAAACCACAAACCACAACTTTTTTTTCTTTTTTGATTTTGAAATGTTATACCTTGCTGTTGCATACCAAGTTAAGGGTTAGTTATTTATTTCATACATTTTGCAGTCGCTCCATGTGTGATTGGCTGTATGAATGGCACTCTGAATTGCTTCTGAAAAATATGAAGGTGAACGTGTTAATTAAATTCTTTTCCCAGCATGCTCTTATTCAAGTGTGTTAACTAACTCATAAATTACAACACACATCACAGAATGCTTCAGTTCACATGGCGTCTCAGCTTGGTCAAGATGCAGACCACATAACTAATGAGTACATGGTGAGAAACCAAAGTCTTCACACACAAATTCCTCCTTCCACTGTTTAACATACTGAGATGTTGTCTATGCACCATAATTAAAGGAGAATCTCACAGTAACCTACCGAGGGACAAAAGATATCCCTCCCTGCCTGACCTTGAGCTGGGATCTAAGCAGCATTTTAATCTGGACCATTGTAGATCTGGTGCCCAGGTTGACATCATATGCAGGTTAATTGCTCACTTTAAATTGCCCTTATGAGTCGATGTGACTTTTAATTTTTTCCCCAAAAATACTATGTTTTGAGAACCTACTGCTCCTTATGAGGCCCAAGCCCAGGCCCCATAAGAACTAGTTGTGGTTGTGGGTTAGGGGTTCGGTTTAGGACTAACTGAGTTTATGCGAGGTATAGGGTAAATGTCAGGGTTAGGCTACAGAAATGAATGAAAAATAAATGGAAGTCAATACAAAGTCCTTGCGACAATAGAATGACGTTGTATTTGTGTCTGAGTGTAGTTGTTATATTACATACAAAGAACCTTTTTCACAATTTTTACTAGCTGTGTAACATGTTTTTGTTTTGTTTTTTGTTTTCAATCCAAATAATTTATTTTGAACACATGAAGAACTCTGACTATGTTGTTCAGATAAATCTATTCTACATCTGGACAGAAGCCCAGAAGACACATTAAGCTCATTTGTTCACCTGTGGAGGATCTGAAAGTCAGTTTTTACTGTTCCAATTAAAGGTCCAAAGCTTCCAAGCTTTTCTGAACCCCCACAGAGACAGAAAACAATGTGACCTGTAGCTTCCAGACAAATTCCCATTTTCATTTTAATACCGTTTTGCTGCATACTTGACCTTTTCAAAACCAGCTGCGTCTAATTATGAAAAATCACTTTGTCACCCTCCCAGCCCCCAGACACCACTTGTGTTGGGGTTTGGGGGCTCTAACCATGATCTCTCCTAAGGCACCAAAATGAAGAGTAAGCTGTTGAACATTTTGTTTTGAACTTGGTTGAGTGAGGCTGTCATGGAGTTTAATTCCAGGAAAGTCTTGAGCAAATCTGAAAACCATATGCAAACCAACTTGAGTAGCACTGTCAATCAACCTCTTGTACACGCTCCTAAATGTGTTAATGGCAGAAAACCAGTTTACTGTTCCAGGGAAACTTTATCCAGCAAGTTTGTTGTTGTGAAAAACTATATGTAAACTACAATAAAAATATCTTAAGTTAATCAGTTATGCTTTGTTAAATTTCACTGGCACTTAGCAGTGAAGAAATTTCACAGCTATTTTGGCACCTTGTCACAAAACCAAACTGGACTTCACTTCACTTCACTGGACTAAGTGATCTTCTACTGGTATAATTATCAGAGTCAGGTGTGCAGAAGCAGAAGCATCTAGAAATTAGAGGATATGTGAGTTTGAGATCCTTGTTGTAAACTGGCCTCTATTTCCTTAAACACTTTGAACTCGACACATTTTCATTGATAGGCTTTCTTAATTCAACACATCTTGATTTTTTCCAATCATAACATTCTAATGATTTGATGCTCCTTTCTGGGGTTTCTGGTTCTGTTGCTAAAACATGCAGCAAACTGGAAGAGGAAGTTGATGCATCGGATCTCTGACAGGAAACACTTATCAAACTCTATCAATTTAACTTTCATACAATCGTTGACTTTGATGCATGTTTTGAAAAAAACTATTTGGCAGTAGGTAAGGCAAGATATTTTTTATCTGTTCTAATGTCATTCTCTGGATGGTTTAAATGAACCAGGAATGGTCCAGCTACCAAACTGAAGTTAACATGGCCTTAAGGCTTCTGAACAAAGCTGGCTACTTGCTGCTGTGTAATTCCAAGAGTATATGATCTGGATATGAGACTTGCATGTTAAAGGAGCACCATGACAGAAAGGGCTGACGGGGTCATGTGGGGGAGGGGTTGACATGCTCACTCATTCCGAAACACTTCGGAATTCACAACCCCTATTTTAGTCTTCAGTGAAAGTTTTGTAAACTCACTCGACCCCTTGGCCCAAATCCCCCTTCGGTTATATATGTGTGTGTGTGTGTGTGTGTGTGTGTGTGTGTGTGTGTGTGTGTGTGTGTGTGTGTGTGTGTGTGTGTGTGTGTGTGAGCGTGCATGTGCATGTGTCAAGTACATCATAGGCTGACAGAGCCCGTTCCATTTTTAGCTGCCTCCAGAGAAGCCAGTCCAGAAAAGGGAAGAGGACTAGCAGACACCATGTCGCATTCTTTCACTCTCACACACACACACGCACGCACACACACCTGCTTGGTAGAATGCATGCCACGCACTCTGATCCGCAGTCTAACCGGCATTGGTACATATAGAGTACTGCCTAAATTCAAAGATTCATGAAGAGCGTATTGCTTTGAACAGATGCAAACACATAAAGATGCGCTGCATTTGGATGACACACACTCACACAGAGGCCAGACACTCACACAGAGGGCACATTATTACTCATGTGCCCTGAGTAATAAAGGTGGTCTCTGCTCTGCCTTAAGCAGAGATATACAGTAACTCTCCTCACTGCTGATCTACATGTTCCCCAATCAGTGAACGATAATTCCTACCTCTGCTCTATTTACTGCTCTGGTAATTGGGGAAATCATGACAGGTATTAACCCAATTATCATGAGAATTATAGGCCCCTTCATGCCTTAGCTTGTATTCAACAGTAAACAGTAACCATCACCATTCATCGTGCCTACATAACAAAGCCCATTAGGGTCCTCGAAGCCACCTTAATGGCTCCGTAGATGTTTGCGTGTGAGGAAATAAGGTTTATCTGAAGAGCTCATGGTGAGATTAGACGCATCCAGCTTCCATACGGTTGTTTCCAGCTTTAATTATGTCTAAGGAAACCTACAGAGAGGAGTTCAAGGCTTCATCTCCACTCTTGGACAGACTTACTACTGATGGGCCTCTGCGTTCTCACTGCTCTGTGTGACGTTTGCTCAGTCAGCTCCCTCAGCTTGCACAATTGTGCTTAATAAGTAAGTAAAGTAAAGTAGAACTTTATCATGTAGCACCTTTCAAGATAAAAAAAATCACAAAGTGCTTCAACAAACAGGATAATTACACAAAATAAATTTAAGAAAAAGCAGATATAAAATATATGTTTTTAGATGCCAACTGAGTCCTCTGATCTGAGAGTTGGAGAAAGGGAGTTCCAAAGTATTTGGAATCACAGGAGAAAAGACTGTCTCCTTTAGTTTTCAGTGTGTATGGGGGACAATCACCAAGTCTTAATCACTGGACCTCAAATGTGAAGATACAAAGCTCAATTTGGAAGAACAGATATACAACTGGATCACATCAGCACAATAATTACAGGAAATATCCTGAAAAGATTCCAGAATGTGGCCTGCAGGGAGCTGATAGAGAAGAAATAAAAATGGCTCCAAAACAGACCCCTGTGGAACACCAACATGAACAGGACAGGAATGGGATCTATACTTAGGTGTAGCCCAGAAAGTTGATGTATTGGACCAGTAAGACGGCAACCATTTTAAAACAGCCTGAAATACCAGCCCAACTCTAGCAGGACTGGATGGTCACCAACTGTCGTCGGACTTGATAGAAGTAACAAACAACATTTATCTGCATCAAAAATGATATTTGAGATCTGAAGAAGATGTTTGTGTGAACCACAAAACCCTGAACGAAAGTGGACCTTAACCGGACCATAACCTTCTCTACAAAAAATGAGGCATAGAATTGCAGTGAGAAGTGCAGAAGCAATTCTAGTATGCAGAACATTAAACAAAATGGGCATTAGCAAAATGATCAGCCGCATTTAAATCTCAATGAAGTTTCATCTGAGTTTACTTCAGTCTGATTTTGCTGAAATTGATGTTACTTGACTAAAACGTTCCTCAACCTGCCGTGGCTGCTGATTGAATTTCTGCCTGGTTGGATGTTAGAGGCGGGCCACCTTCTCAGTGGGTACAGCCACTCACTAGTCTAATAAGTCTGGTAATTATTCACTCCAGATCATTTTGGGACTGATCATTTATGTGGGTTTTATTTCTTGGCTGCCTGATTTGATTCGATCAGGTTTTCTATGTGGTTCATCTCTGCGGTAAAAATGTTGGAACTTTTGCTGCAGTGAAGCTCATTTACAGGAGAACATCTAAGTGCAACCGATTAAAAATGTTTTGAGGCTGTTACTTCTGAGAGCCTCGCTTTACACACATTGTTCTTGCCTCAATACATTTAGTCTGCAGCAAACAGAGATAAAGACAAGTTGTAAAGATGAAACCATATATTTACATGCACAAGACAAATCTGAAATTGGACAAAAAAAGTCAGGATTACCAAAATCATTTCTATTTACTAAGTTCCAGAATATCGAGAGAAAATTATTTTAGATTTTTTTTTTCAGAAATGTTTCAGAATTGCTGATCACCAATTCTAAGGAATTATGATTTACAAATACATGATCTGATTTCTTTGTCTTCAATATTGTTTAGGATTTACAACTCGTTGATTTTGTCCCCCAGCGACAAGATGTCAACAAGCAAAATGAGGGAAAAAAACCTGCATCAAAGACCAAAGACCAGTAATTTAATAATTCAGCAACTTTATTCCCGTTTTCAACCTCTACTTTCAGAGAATCTTTAAACTGTTCTCTTGAATTGGATTTTATTAAATTATCTCTTTATTCATGTCTCTGTAGTAATAAAAACATATAAGCTTGGAGCCTGTCAGTTCTACCTTCAGCTTTCTGTTGGGTTTGATCCATGCTTCGTCCTGTAAAGTGCATGACAATATTAGTATGAAGAGCGTCATAAGTCTGGCCACTTCACAACATGAGCAGTGATCCACTCTAACATATGGCTGACGGCTCACGGAGACAGAAGAGGCATGTGAAGGATCCGATTGTTAGCAGAGGATGGATTTTTAGAGGGGAAAGTCAATTATGGCCCACAAAGCACTTGGTTAAAATATCAAGGTCGCCATACTGTGATAGGCTCAGTATCCGTGCTGTGTCAGTGTGCCATTTTTTATTGCTTTGTGTCTTTTCTGGAGGTCAAACCCATTTGAGTTTCATTTATTAACCCTAAAGTGCTGCTGCTGGCAGGAGTTGGACTCGCAGCTCTGCGAGGCCGGGGGTGAAAAACAGAGGTCGGCAGCTGGAAGACACAGAGTAGGCGGGACCGAGTGGAGATCACTGAGTTGCAGGTATGTACAGAGTATGCGTGTGAATCCATCCACTTAATAAAGAAGCATCTGTATGATGCTCATCTGTGTGATGAGCGGAGGGGACACTGCAATCCCCCCAAACCTAATCTAGGTTTATTGTCAATAAACATTAGAGATGATCAAGGAAAGGTGAGGTTTTCATCTTAATAATGACACATAGCTTTAAGAGAGTAAAAATCAATGCATCCCTTTTCTCTGTGAAGTATGTGGACTCTAATTGTATTGTGGACAAACCATGTTTACATTCTCATCCAACAGGTCAAAGGTAAAGGTAACGCTCACAGTCTACAGAAACAGCATTAGGCTTTCTGCAAGAATGCTGACTCGCCAAAAGGAGTTCTACATTTGGGAACCACACACTCACCACGAATAGTTGAACAAGTGCCTCAAGATGTTTTTCCAGAGCTGATGGATGTGGGTAGCTAATCTTAAACTTGTCTTTTTTGTTATGCACCAGGATGAACAATGCAGCCGTTCCTCATCTGTAGCACTTTTAAGATCTTCAATGAAGCTTGAGCCACTAACAAACTACCAATCAGGCCAGGTGACAGCTGCTGAACAGAGGGACCTGCCCTCCTCCTTAAAGGCAGGGAAGACACTATTAAAGGGCCACAGCACTATCCTGAATTTCCATACCTGTCTCGTTCAGGAACACAGGGCCGTATGGGTCAGACAGTTTGTCAATACTAAACGATGTTAAGATGATGTGCAATACATGGACACATAAGCTTGAAATACATACAGGTGGAGGGATGGGCACAGCAAACTCTCACAGCTTGAGTACATCTCAAATCTGAATCATGAAAGGGTAAATTGCTGCAAAGGTGAGCCACAGGAAATCTTTCTTGCGATTGCATCAAGACTCAGCCTGCAATTTCAACCTTTTCTATCACAGGAAAGCAAAACTTCAACAACTAAATGCTGTAGAATATATCAAATCATGGAATAACTTTGGCAATTTTCAACGCATTTGAGTGTTTCATGTTCAGTGTTGATCTCAGTGTCTTTGATTGCAACACTTCTGCTCCCTGTTGCATGAAAAATGTAAATGTGTCCCCTCTGAAGGGTCGTGATTGATCCATATTCTGTTCTTTAGCAGAATGGAACTTGTATAAGTGAGTGTGTATCTGATTAAGTGTATCTTAGTGTATGTCGCGCTTGTTTCCCTGCATTTACGATTGCGGTTCATCCGTAGAAAGTGTCCTGAAATGAAATGGGTCCATTAACATCTTCTTTCCCAAAGGTGATCCAATGCTGACTCAGGTTTTGGAGGAAGGAAGTGATTCCTGAAGGGCGGTTGTTCCAGTTCTCATGCTCCTGGAGAATGGCGTTGTGGGACTTGCACTTCAACCCCGACCCTGGCCCTCACAAGGAACAACTGAGCACATAAGGGGATGAAATGCTGATCTAAGAAATAAGTAGATAACCACTGTAAGGTCAAGGAGAAAGGAAGAAGACAAAAATGTAATGATAGCGCATCCAGCATTATCCAGCAAAATAAATGCCATGAGAATAAGTGATTTAAAAAAAAGACATTAAGGAGAAGAAAACTATTTTGTAAAGAAAGAAAAATATCAAGGAAGACAGATGAGTGTGTGAACAAGATAACACAAATAGGAGAGGTGATAGAGAGTGATGTGTATGATCCAGAATACATTTGATATTATCCTCCACTCTCTTTATGAGAGGTTTTCTGTGATAAGCAGTGATAGCCGGGATGTTGAAGGTGTTGGCTTGGAGGAGAGTTAGAGAAGGAGTGAGAGATAGAGATAGTGAGAATGACTCAGATTAAATGGAGAAAGGATAGTGACATCACTTAGGAGATGAAACCAGCCGAGGAATATTGTGTCCTTCAGAATGGGGGTGGGGGGTATAACATACAGTCACACGTACAGAAACACACACGATGTTGTGCTTTTTCCACTTCACAATACAGTACATTTGGACAACCTTTCCTCACTTGAAAGAACTTCAAGCAGTAAATATGCAAATCTCAACACTGATCATTTGCTGACCCGGTACATTTTTAAACAAAATGTAAATATTCAAATCAAGATTGCACCATTGTAATCTGACTTTAGAGTTGACTAAAAAAATAAATAAATAAAAAAAAAAAACACAAACAGTCAATCATCTACTAGGTTTTGCAAAGTGTATTTTCGTTGGATGTTGACTTGACACATGGCTGCAATAAACAAGCTGCAGAGATGGCAAACTAGCATGGACCACACATCTCAGAAAAATGGAGAGACTACTTTCCATTCTCTGGAGTTTTGATTGGATAGGAAAATTTTCGACATCAGAACCTTCTCAACAAATGTTTTTCTATCTCCCCTTTTTGCACATTAAGTTTTTTTTTTTTAGAAAAGACAAAAACCTCCTTTAGCTCATGCAATTTTTTTTTTTTTTTACAAAAGTGAGGAAGTTATTTTGAATTTTGCCATTTCCCTCAATTTGATTTTTCAAATTGTGCTTAGAAAAACCTTTGGTAGAAATGTGGCTATTGCTACAGCAGATTTGAAAAAGCCTTTTGCCGAAGTCACTTGTTGCATGACTGTTTCATAATGAGGTTGATTTTGGCTGATTCTTTTGGTTGGTGATTCTTCATTATATGAAGAATCATTTTTAGCACAATCATCTCAAATGGCGTCACACCATAGTGGTCTCCAGTTCAGAAGCATCCTTCTTTTTCAGATTGTTGAGCTTTTTTTTATCCTTGGCTCTGATGCTTTTACCCCTACAGATGGCAGAAGAGACTGCACTCTGCACAACAGACAACAGAAGACATAAAGACTGCAACATATTTCTGCATACACCCAAGGACTCAATCTCCCTCCAGATGTAAAGTCTGCTCTGTCCCTTCTTGTAGACAGCTTTACTGCATCTCCAGTCCAGTCTGTTGTCCAACATAGAGAAGTTTATAATCCTCCACTTCTTCTTTCATGACAACAGTGTTTGACCTAATTTTCTTGAAATTTACAATTTTTTACTTTGCTTTGTTTGCATTCAAAACAAGATAACTCTTCCCCCAGAATGTCACAAAAGTGTCCTGTCGATTAATCTCTGATACACTCAGTTACTGTCAAGTCATCCCTGCAGATGACAGGATTCTGTCTTTCACTGGAAATCTGAAATGGAGAAGTGCTTCTGTTTTTACATCTTTTGAATCTGGGCAGATGATGATGAGCTTAAATCTCCAGAAGAACATAATTCATCTTGACTGTGAAGGAATGACTTTTAAGAAGCTGCAGGTAGAAACTATTTTTATGGTTAATCAAGATGATGAGGGAATGTTGTGCTCCCTCCAAGCAATGTCACCATTCTTCCACATTAACTTCTTTGTCACAGTCAGGCATCAGCAGGATCCCATACTGTCCTGATTAGGATCAGAAACAGCTCCACCTTCACAAAGATTGGGGCACCACTGAGTAGGAGTGAGAAAAAACATACAGAGAAAGACGCTATTTGCTACATTGCAGACATGTGTCCTGGATAACATGTCAAATTCAGATCAGGGTCAGGAAGTGAATTTCTTCGGTTAAAACAGAGCAAAATGTATCGCAGCCAGTAGCTAATGCCCTAAATGGGCTGGTACAGATGAGGTATCTCGAAAACATACCCGTATATTTAGGAGGTGATCCATACTGTCTCAGTAAAAGGACTTGTCATATAACCTTGAGGATTTACCCGGCTTGGAGGCGCTGGATGTCACTAACTATCTGTGCTGCAGACCTGATACAATGAGCAAGATGAACGCTTTCAAAAGCCTGGAAGCATACAATTATTTAGTTTCACGATTGGTCGACCATTGGTCAACCAGCATTAAATGGCTGCCGACTTGTTTCTGCCTGGGTCAGTAGTGAATTGAGCTGTTTTAAGTAACTGCATGATGATGACGCTATCGCTAATGCAAACAACAAGCTAAGCCATGTTATTTCTATGTGCTTGGATTTACTTGTATATCGTTTATTCATTGTACAATGTAGGTCAACTTTTCGCAGCGATCTACAAAAACCCCATTAAAAACATGGTATCTTAAATACATGTATATAAAATATCTGATAAAATATCTGAAAATACAATCTAAACCATGTGATTCTTACCTTTTAGAAAGTGTTCGCTCCAAACTCTGGTGTTGTTGATCCACTTTTCTTATCTTTTTTCGATGCGTTTTCTAAAATTAACTCCTTTGTGACCATCTAGCTTTTGGAGCACAAATATGTTTACCTTTCTCTTTATTAGACCAGTTGAAACAACCATACATGAGACAGACTTTAGGCATTTTGAAGCTGATCAACATATTTACTTCCTGACTCCCAGCTGCATTGTGTGACGTCGGTACGACATGTCATCTGAATGCCAGCAAATATTCTGCATGTCATATTCAAGTTTCTTTTATATATTACCATTTATGGTTGTAATACAAATCTATATGGTATAATCTGATAGCAAAGCAGAAGAAAATTTGAAAAGAAACACACTTGGCCAAATCTTCATTACCAAATGCCTGGATTTACTTTTCCTTGAATGGAGAGAGAGCCAGATGATCTCGAGGCTGCTGTTAAATCTGATACAGTGAATCCTTCATTGGTAATGAAGTGGGAGATGACAGATGAGAGTGGATAGTGCTGGAGTCCTTCAGTGAGGAAAAGCTGAGGGAGATTCATGATGTTTTTGCCCAGTGGGAGCTACTTCATCACACAGCTTTTGCTGGCTGAAGACCAGTGGCGGGAAAATACTGGAGGCGTCAGAAAACTGTAAATGAGCCCAGCTTCAGACTCCATATTGCATTTTAATAGATACTGGAACATGCATTTAGCCCTACATAAACTGTGCCAAATGTCCTTTAGAAAGGCAGAGTATATTTGCATATCCACATATATATAAACATATCTAAAACCAGGATCCAAGGTCGAGGTTGTACGGCCTTTATTGTTGCTATGACTCTCAAAATCAGATATGTCATTTTATTTGGAAAATAAAAAGGCACAATATTGCAGTATTTGATTCAAACAAATTTTGGACGTTGGGATTTTGGTACTCTTCCATTTTCAGTAAATTCAGACATAATTAAAATGCAAAAGCCAGGCTAGATGAAGCAACACAGTCACAGACTACATTTCCATTAACCACATAATTGCGCAAATTAAAATTACAAAAATAAATTGGGTTAATGGAAACATTCTTTCTGCACCATACGAGGCAGTGATCAGGCCTGATGTTACTATTGGCCAAAATAACAAAGAACTGGTAGGAGAATGATAACTTGTCTTTTTGTGTCTTTTTCTTTTCATACAATGTGCTACTGGCTCTATCGGATTTCTCACATCATCATGAAAAGTTGTGTGTCATTCCAACATGTTGAATCCACAGCTCTTCTGTAAAATCGCAGCCCACAATTTCCCTAAATACTACATACGTAGCCGCTCCCAAGTAGGCAGGGCTTGTTGCTAATGCTATTATTTTATGCTTGTTTATCTTTGACAACTCTAACATGTAGATGTGATGTGGAATTCTGTTTTTTGGTTCTGTTACAAAATATAAAACAATGTGACCAACACACCAACTCTGACAGATTATCTAATTAGCTGATGAGCCACCGCTGTGTTAGATTAGCTAATAGAAGTGGCACAGTATAGCAAAAATAAACATAAAGTCTAAAAACGTAATATTGTGACAGACTGAATGTTCTATTTGTGTGGGAAATGTGCGAGTGTTTTTTGGTATTGAATTCTGAAACATACAGTGACGTCAGTTATTATGGTAACGAGTCAGCCTGTAGCATATAGTCGACAGAGAGCGAAAAAGATGGGTTTGAGTTGTTCTTTACCAGTTTTCTGAGTTATTTTTCCCTTTGCTGTTGCACACTGGACTAAATTAACAATACTTAAATCTCCAGGTGTCAATTAGTTAAAGCTTAGTGTTTCTCTTTGCCTCAGTCCAGCTGCCTTTACCTTTTTTCACCAACAACTTGAATACACTGCTGACAGCATCAATTGAATTTCTTAGTGAGTTTCCTAAATACTTTGCAGCTGGAGGACTGACTTTTTTCCCTTCCTGAGTGGGACATAAAATTCTTATGACTGAAGAGGTTTTTTTCTTCCCTACTTTGAAAAAAAAAATCCCAGACAGCACTTTGTGCAGAGCCTCTAGCAGGCCAGTGTCTGAGGGAGTGAACCAGTGCACAAGGGAAGGCTTTTTTTGACACATCTGAATGCATGGTTGTATTGTCGATTTATGAATATTAATTGAGATATGACACTGTTATTGCCTGCAATACATGCTGAAAGATGGCACCTTTCCCAAATCGTCTATTAGGCAATAAAAACTTAAATTGGAGTGCTGCACCACATCCTTTATCTACGATTAATGTGTTTTTCCATGACTATAAGTAAAATGTAGGAATATGGGGATTAAAAAAATACCTAAGTGATACATATGCAGTCTTACAGCACCAACCACAACAAGGCTGGATAACTGTTCTGAAAACTAAATATTCCCTCTGATATACCAAATCAAATATTCCTGGGTTATAAAAAAAAATTCCCTTCTCACCCTTCGGGGGGTGGTCTCTTTCATCCTCTGAGCTCGGGTCCTCTACCAGAGGCCTGGGAGCTTGAGTGTTCTGCGCAGTATCTTGGCTGTGCCTAGTACTGCACATTTCTGGACTGAGATGTCAGATGTTGTTCCTGGGATCTGTTTTAGCCACTGCTCCAGTTTGGGGGTGACTGCCCCGAGGGCCCCGATGACCACA
>CAEGAF010099414.1:0-16195 GCA_903067075.1 Micropoecilia bifurca | reverse complement strand
TACTTTTAATCCGACAAGCAAAACTTATCAGGACTTATCAAACAAATTAAAGCATGGATAAGTATAAAACAAATTACACACTATCACATCCATCCATCCATCCATCCATCCATCCATCCATCCATCCATCCATCCATCCATCCATCCATCCATCCATCCATCTATCCATCCATCCATCCTCTTTACATTCTTGTCTCTTCACTTTTACATTCTACCCTATTAAAAAAGGCAGGTTGTGTCCTGGTTTGTAAATGATTTGTGTGATTTTGTACGGCCAAAACTTAGTAGCCCTACAGATTTCAGTTTCATCTTTCTTGATCATTTTGCTGAGGAGGTAAGAAAAGAACAAGAAATGTTATTTGAATTGACCAAATTATTTGTTTTCTATCTTGTAAGTCTTTCTGCTGAAGGAATATTAACAGAATATAACCACTGGACGATGCAGTGCATTACAAGCATTACAGGCTTTAGATGCAGTACATCTATCTTGGACCTTCAAGAAAAGTAAGCCTAGAAAATGATTTCATCCGTAGCTTTCTAGATTTTCTGCTCTGGAGACATTCAGTGAAATGAGACGATGCACCGTGCAAAACTTCAACTTTTCTAAATGTTTAAATACAATCCCTAAAATGTATGGTTTAATTGAAAGGTGCCCTGCAGAACGTTTTCACAAATAACTTTGCAAATCTCTGAGTAAAGAGGAACACAATTCTCATTTCTAAGGAAGTACTTCTTTTTTTCAAATTACATGAATGACTAGGGCTTTCTGAAACTCTTGAAATGATGTTGTACCAATCTGATTGGTGGATAATCTAAATAACAGATTAAAAAGAATTAATAATTTTGTTATTGAGCTTATAGGTCTATTTATTCAATACATTAGCAGCAAAAGGGTTTTTTTTAATGAAAAATGTTGCTTATTTTGTCAAAAATATAGTTTTCGATTAAACTACAACTCTGAAATTAACTCGATTAAAGATCTTAATCGAGACCCACAACTGATAAATATATAAATCAAGTGACAAACATACCCAACATTCCTAAGTTTGGAGTATTTATCGGATAAATTTGTGTTTTATTAATATCCTGTTCACTCAAAACTTTTTACATGTGTGCCAGTGATTTATTAGGGAACAACCGCTCTTAATTTCGACCAAAACCGCATGAGTCTGATTTGTACTATTAGCTCATTTCTGATCCTGGGTGACTCCCGCCTCTGAATTGTGTAACCGTGTCAGCACCGCCCACCTGCCCGCTTCCTTTTCGGATGTGGCGGATGTTTTCCAGGAAATGAAACCTCCCCACGAATCACTCAAACTCCGGCGACGGCACGTTCAGTTTACAACTGCAGCGGTTGTTAATTGTTAACCGTGTCTGTCTGTTGTTTTTATTTTTTCTTCTTAATTTATTTTTAAAACATGTCTACGGAGGTCTGCAGGGAACCAGCGGAACAACCCAAACTCCTGAAGCTGTCATCCGCCCTGTTTTACGCCGGTAGTTCGTTTCTGATCACCGTGGTGAACAAAACCGTGCTGACCAGCTTCAGGTGGGTTTTTTTTTTTGTCGCCCTGTCATCGAGTCACAGTGTCACACAGGAAGTTTGTTCGGCGAAAGTAACTACTCTGTAACACATGTGCCATTTTGTGACTCTGCAGGTTTCCCTCCTACCTGTTCCTGGGAATTGGACAGGTAAGTTGCGCAGGTGTTCGTGATTAATTTCTCTTCACTGCGGGGCAAACAATGACTAACGTTTCTCTCTGTTTAGATGATGACTACGATTGTCGTCCTTTATTTGGCCAAAAAAAGCAACACGGTGAAGTTCCCGGACTTTGACAGGAGCGTTGTCTTAAAAGTAAGAGCTTCTCTTCTTTTCTTTTTTTTTTACTTTAAAGCTAAGTTCACATTATTCAAACCTGTCTAACTCACTTTAAATAGGCTTAAACTTAAACCAGCACAAAGTAGCAGGAGGAATTTTATTATTACAGTTTTTTTCTTGATTGATTTCCTGCAGTTGTCAACTCAAACTGAGTATCACTCACCATCAAAGTGACGCATTTTGCTTGCAAGAAGCCCAGAAACATTTAAAATAGGAAACAAAAGCAAATGTTGACTTCAAGCAACACAACCCAGAGTCTGAGCTGTTCCCTGTCAGTCATTACATAATGGACAACAAAATGCAACAATCGGTTCACCATTGCTTGTCATTGTAGCTTATTACATCCCTTTCATGCCAGCAGTGCCTGAGGCACGTTTTCCTTGTAAAAGATTGGAGCCAGAATCAGAGATGCTTTGATGCAGTTTGTATTGATTCCCCTGACATTTTTATGAACTGAAGTATCACAGACAAAACTGTAAATGCAAACCAAAATAAAATCTATCCGAGAATAAAAAAAACTCTCATTATTGACTGAGTGGTTCCCAGTTTCCGTGAGTCAATAAGAAAAACTGTAACCCTCTGCATATTTTCTCCCCTGCGAAGTCATCAAGGATATTAAAATTTTACTAATTATTTTTTTCCCTACTTTTTACTGGTTAGAACTCTTAAAAAGTTTCATCTTCAACAAAATATTCAGCAACTTTGAGGATTTTAAACCATAAAATTCCAGTTCATTTGCATCATGTTGTAATTTACAGTCATGTGAAAAAGTCTGGCAAACTGTCTCAGATTTCATAATAATTCAACATACTTTCAACTAAACAAACATAACGGTTTTAATTCCAAAAATCATCCAAGTTTATGAAAAAAGTTTTTTTGTGAAACAATATTTACAGTCTGTGGAAGAATTTGGGTACTCTTGTGATTTTGCTCATTTGACAGCATTTAACGTAACAAAACTGATTACATGTAACATCAGTTTGGCCTTGAACATGACAGATAAGTGTGTCAAAGCATGAGAAAAGTACATAATAGTGGCCAGTTACACACTTTGCTTCTCTTTGACACTCCTGTGATATCAGAGGGTTAACAAACCAACTCAGGAGAGATCTGAAACAAAGATGGTTCAGGAGAAGGTTGGTAATCTCAGAGATTAAAACTGTCAGTGTCAACTGCCACAAATGCAATCAGGAAGCAGCAAACCACAGACACAGATGCTGTTAAACTCAGGTCTGGAGGGTCAGGAAACGTCCAGGAGCAGCAGCGGGCTGATGGTTTCTGATAACCCACAGATCACCTCCAAAACCTGGGAGAACATTTCGTGTCAGATCCTGCTCATTTAGACAAGCCGGATTCTTCCTGGAGCAAATTGATGAGACACAAATATGTTTTGGACATAACAAAAAGGACTTTGGATGTGGTGGATGTCCATCATGCTGCGATGGGACATCCATATACAATATATTCTTCAGGGTAACGTACAAGCATCAATCACAAAGTTGATGTTTTGAGCCATTTTTCCCTCAGGAAAACAAACAGACATGTTTAGCGCCGCTAATGTTGCACAACCTTTAAAATTAAACAACATAGTTTAGATGTTACATAGGATGATGGATATCTTTTCTACCTTGGAATGTTGAGATTCCAAAGAAAATATTTTCTGACCCGATACGATAAACGGCTCTACAAATACATTACTGCTTCTTTGAGTCATTCTGCTGAGAATTAAATGCAATTGCACCATATTTGTTAGAGCTGATTGTTTTAGTGAAATGCTGTTGTGAACGTCTATACCTTGTTATCCAGCTCTATCCGTGCTTCTTAGTAAAAAATAAAAACACACCATTTTAAAGTGTGTTTAAATGCTTTAAACTACTTTTTTATTTTTTACAGATTTTCCCTCTACCGTTGTTGTATGTTGGAAACCATGTGACAGGACTGGCAAGCACCAAAAAGCTCAGGTTTTAATCCATCTTACTTGAAGAATATCATTGTATTTTTATGTTTATTGGATTTTAGCACACAGTGATCACTCTTTAACGCCTCTTTTTCAGTTTACCTATGTTTACAGTGCTACGGAAATTCACTATATTAATGACAATGATCTTGGAAGCTTATTTATTAAGGTGAGAATTCTCTAAAAACTTTGAGTAGGAAAAGAAGTAACTGATTAGTTGTGTTAAAAAGAGGTTTGTTTTTGTTTTTTCACCTTGAGCCTATTGTTTGTTTTTTTGGGGGGGGGGTTTCAGAAAAACCTTTTCTAGACGTGTAATTTGCAGTGTCGGGACAATAGTCTTTGGTGCCATGGTGGCTGCAAGGTACAGACTTTCTCTCATATCATTTCTTTGTTTTGCAGATTAAATGTTTGTAAAGTGGTTGTGGTGCAGATTGTTGGATTTTTCTTACTTTTCTTTTCGTGCGTGTCAGTTCTGACCTGGCCTTTGACATGGAGGCCTACACTTTCATTCTGCTGAATGATGCCTTCACTGCAGCCTCTGGCGTTTACACCAAGAAGAAACTTGGTGATCAGGTACCATTTACCCCACAGCCTGCATAGTTCATGTGTGTTATTTTAAGTTGTACTATATACTAACACACTTACATGATTTAAAATTATTTTTAAATAGGCAAAAGTTTTAAACCAACTCTAATTTCATTAGACCTTTGCTTAGAAAGAGTCAAAATTCTCTTCTAATCTCTAAAAATATTCTTGATTTTTTTTGTTTTGTTTTTGTGGCTTTTGAAGGTCTGTCAAATGTTTTCTCTGAACTTTATGTTCATTTTTTAATCACTTGTTATATTTGACTGTGACTGTGAATTGAGAAGTGTTCAAAAAAGCAATATCCAAAGCAGATGAATAGTATCTGAAAATTATAACTTAAAAAAAATAAAAATGGGGAATAAAAAACAGAAAAATCTGACGGATCCATCATTCTTCAGCTCATCATTTTCTTTGTTAACAGGTCCAAATCTGTTTTAGATTGTCTGGAAAATTCCGGATTCTATTGCTGCAAAAAACATTTATCCGTAGATTTTATTTCAATAATCTGTAATTTAATTTGCCAATTTTTATTAGAAGGAGAAGAAAACGTTTTCCTTTATTCTTGAGATTTATTCAAAGTTGATTGTCTTATCCTCTTTCGGGAGATTCCTGCATTATTTTCAATCAGGAACAAACTTTTTGGTGAAATAAAAATAGTTTCAAATCTAAATCTGTCAGTGGCCTGAATGAATTTGGGCTTAACTGTATCTGACAAAAGTTAAGTTACCTTTGTGTTAGAAACAACATTTTCAATCACCTCGTCTTTCCTCCTGTTTCTGCACAGAGCCTTGGGAAGTACGGCGTCTTATTTTACAATTCGCTCATCATCGTCCTCCCCACTCTCTCAGCCAGTGTGTTCACTGGAGATTTACACAAGGTACAAAACAATACTATTGATTAGTTGCATTTGTAGCCCAAAATAGAGGGGTTTTTTTCTCATTTTGCCACTGTTTGTGTTTTCATCCCCAGGCTCTCTCATTTGAAGACTGGAGCAATGTTGCATTTATTTTCTGCTTCCTTCTGTCCTGCTTCATGGGGTATGTTACAGCAACACAACCCAACCCATTCAGTCACAGTTAGTCCTTTGCTCCATTTATAAACTGGTAAACCTGTCTTGTTTTTTTTCCATCAGATTTGTATTGATGTACTCCATAGTCCTCTGCAGCTATTATAACTCAGCACTTACAACTACGGTTGTAGGGGCTATAAAGGTAAGAGCGAGCTAGTGTGAAGCTTTTGAAGTGATGAAATGACTTCACACAGAGCAGGAAACTGAGATCTCAACCTGTTATTTCAAGCTGCTCAACTTCCCAGACCATGAAAGAAAGAAAACGTTTCACAGGTTTCGTTTCGATTAATCGGCTGTCATTGGATCTCCCTCCCCAGAACGTGGCCGTAGCGTACATCGGCATCTTTGTGGGTGGAGACTACATGTTTTCATGGATCAACTTCCTCGGCCTCAGCATTTGGTGAGGATTTTTTTATGTCTTTGTTTTTCTATTGGTGTCATAATTCACATCAGTATAAAAAAAACATACGAAGTATAAGTTTTTACTCAAACAAATGAAGTTGTCTATGAATCCCAATCCTATGTCAGATCTCTTCTACATAAATGAAATCTTTTAGACATATTTTATGGATTTATCTTGGCAAAGGTCATTTTTACACACTAAATTTCTCAAATTTATGTTGCAGTTTTTATAACAGTTTGGAAATCTGTTCACAACACAAAGCTCAAGTTGCCTTTCAATTTGGCAAAGTGATAAAGGGCTCCTTTAATAGTTTTTTTTGTTTTTTTGCTGACTCAGATCATCTCCCTATGCAAAATCTGCATTATGTAGATCACACAGAATATTTTCTTTAAAGTAGAATTTACCGTGTTTAAGAACCGCAGCTTACACGTTAAAACTCTTCTGGACGTGTCCACAAGAGCCAACATTGTCAACTTTAAATGCAGTTGCTGGCCATCAAAATGAAAAACACATTTTATTGTGACATTTTTGTGTTTTTACCTACATGATCAACAGAAAAAACACTCAATATTTTTAATGGAATCAGACCACTATCAGACAGTGGTCTGATTTTGTGAAAATACATCTCAAACTAAATTTCTGCTTTTCTTTTTTTTACGTCCCATCCAACAGTGACACAGAATTGTTGTTGTCTGAGCCCAAAAGATTTATTTTTCACAAGCAGAGCCTTGATGCTCCAGTTGGTGTGTGTATATATATATATATAAGGAAAAAGGTGGGGAAAGAAGATAGAAGTAGAGAAAACACAAGTCAACACCTTGGAAGTCTGTTTCTAGTCTTGTAGAAAGAGAAGAAACTAAAGCTGAGAAACCACATTCCAAACATATATGTGTATCATTTTTACTATATGCTGTTTGTTCTGGTTTTTCTCACTGAGACGTACATGACACAAGTTAGAGGAAACCCAACGTAAATATAATTTGTACCGTTCTCAAATGGAGATGAAGAGCTGCATAAGCACCGTGGTCTGGAGCACAAAAAGCCCTTTTGAACTTTAGAATGAGAAGACAAATAACGACTGTTCTCAATCAGTAACTCAACAACCAGACTGATCCATGAGTTTGACTTAAAATGGAGGATAAATATTATTTGGACCCCACAGAAAATGTTGGTATCATTTTACTCCTACTTGTCATTTTCTTCGCAGCATGTCAGGAGGATTATTCTACTCATACCTCACCTTCAACAGCAGCCAACCACCCGGAGATAATGCAGAAGGAACTGATCAGCAGAAGATTCCCATTCCTGAGGATTTATCAAGGAAGGACTGAGAAAAAGAGGAAACCTTCAGCCACCAGGTGGCCTTATCCTGCTTCAAATTGAAGCATTTCATTAATTCGGCACCATGTTGTGTCTCTCGTTTTACACATCTATTAACACTCATTCCTAATGCTATTTAATTCACATTTTAAACCAACAACAAATAAACAGAAAGTGCCACCAACAAGTCTGTCAGATTCAGTGAATGTTTATTGATGATCAACAATGAGACAGTGTGGACAGCCTGTCGAGAGTAAATAACATCTACCAGCAAGCAGGAGCACCTATACTGTCAAACACGAACACTGCTGAAAGATGTTAGAAGCAGAAAAACAAAAAAACTAAAATTAAACTTCAAAGCTTTCTGTAAATAGTGTGCATACTCATCTTCTAAAAAAACTATATTTATATATATTAAATGCCTTAATTTACTCAAACCACCAAACAGACTATGGGGTTGAAGCTCTTCCAAATATATTATCATTGGGTTCATTAAAACATTTGGGTTTTTCTTCTTTTGGATTATTATTTTTGCCTCTTTAAAGGGTAATTTACAAACCAGATTGAAAGGGCACAGCTAGATTAAACCAAACAGAGGCAGAACATCAGTAAGGGGCTTCGTACAGTGTTAAACGATGTAGTGTCGCGTTGATAAAATTACAAAAAAAAGGGGAAAACAATCCAAACCCACCCAGCAACACTCAAATCAGTTTATGAAAAATAAAAACCATTTCCAGAACAAATAATAAATCAAATCTTTACTGCATTGCAAGCTTAATCCGAGCCTCTCCGGGCGGTAAGTGCTTCAACGTGACTTTGATGTTTTACAAACTTTGGGTTTATGTCGCACTTTTAAATTATGATTCCAGCACTCGACTATGCAAACAAGATGTCAGCAAAAAAAATAAAAAATCGAAAAAAAGGAAGTGAAATAAATATTGAAAAATTAAAATGAGATGACAAAATTGCCACACTGTTATGATGCCATGTCAGTATCAACATCTGGACTGTCAGCTTTTAATATAAAAGACGACGACCCATCGAATGGAAAACGACTTCTCGCCTGCAGGCTTTCTCTTGTCACTAGACATGGGCCAACATTCAGATTAGTACGGTAAAGAAATCCTAAATAAAAATACTATGGTATTTAAACTAAGCGAATAATGTGACCTAATTTACTGCATAAAAAGAAAAACAATTATTACTTAACCTACTGACTGTATCCCTTCTTTAAAATTCTGATATAAAGACACAAGATAAAACATAGTAGCAGTTAAGGTAGAAGTACAAGCTAATATCTGGCTAACTAGTCAAACTATTCAGGAAAAGAAATAAGTGCAACCCTTGTCTTTCAGCCAGTTAACTAGCAGTGTGCAGCATCGGGTACGGGTGAGGTGAAAGGTGTGCTTACACACTGCTCTGAGAAAACAAAACTAAGAGCCCTTTTTCAGCCAGCTGATTAGCAGTGTGCATAATCCACACAACTGGAGAAAATCTCATTTTAAAAACTTCACACTATAGAAAAGGTGTGATGGCAAACTGAAGTGTTTTGTTTTTGACACTGGAATTTTTTAAAACCTTTCTGGTGCTAACTGGCCCATGCCTAGTTGTGACAAAAAAAACTGGCTCGTTAACAGAAACTATGATTTCATAAAGTCCAGAACACAAAATATGGTCAACTACTTTGTTGGTTCTGCAGAACATGGCAGCATTTAGGGGCTGAGTTTTTGTATTTCTTTTCATGGTTTTTAAGACCTTCTGCATGATCAGACTTCTGGATTACGCTTGCAATGATCGGCTGTCATGTGCTTCGTTTCGTCGCTGCTCGCCCGGTTTGTGAACAGCGTAGTAACAGTGAGGCTAAAACTATTTCACTTCAGCTTTCTCAGTTTGTCTGGGCCATCTGACAGCTGGATCTGTGACCACACCCTGTATCATTCGGTCCATCTGAGCTTAATCCACACACATATATATATATACATCAGTCATACACTTGTTCCCACAATATACTTAAAAACTCGTTACCAAAGTGCAAAACAAAATCAAATTAAAACATAATAGGTATTCTTCCTTCGCCTTCAGAAGGCAGAGGAAAGAGACATTCTTCATGTTGTCAAACCTACGTTCATAGCAGCCAAAAGGTTAAAATGGAAGCTGAGTAAGGTGCTTTAGCTTGTGCCTTCCTGGTGCTGAGAGGGAGGGGGGGGTGATTCTGTGCTTTAACACGGATCTCAGGCCAAGTTCGATTCTTTCTCAAAGTCTGGTTTTACAACTAAAGTAGGCATTGATCTGCGTTTATGAAGTACTTTTAGCTACAGCACGTTCTGCAGGAAGGCGGATTAGAGGAGGTTGGGTCAGGGGGGTGGGGGAGCTCAGGGCGACAGGTTGTTGGCCAGCTCAATGAGGGCCAGGGCGCCATGGAGACGCTCTCTCTGCTCCTGAAGGCGCCGCTTGGCCGCCCCGCCCTGGTTGCCCTTCTCCTCCTCCATGGCCTCCGGCTCCTCGCCGTTCTCCTCGTCAGAGTGGAGGAACTCCATGGGATCCTGCTGCTCCTGGTCCTCCGCGCTCGCCTTGCCCAGCGGCTTCAACTTGGTGGTTGTAGGCGCGCGCTGCTCGCGGGTTTGCCAGTACCTGGAGGATCAAGGAGGATGTTAGAATCTAAATGCGGCAGAGCATCTGCAGAGTTGATAGGTTTGGATACGGGCTGCTGCCCAGGGCGACACAACCTCTGTGGACGGCACAAACAAAATGTACATCCAATCTGTGTGTAGAATCTTGAATAGCATTTCTGTTGCTTATTTGCACGTCCAAGTCAATGGAAAATGGATGCTTACATTAGCAGCATCTTATTTAGCACAAATGTAAAAACGTTTTTGGTGAACCTGAAGCCAATACTTTGTTTTGATGACAGATTCTTGAAAAGCAATTTAAAAAACACAAAATCGAGTTGCCTGCCCAGGACATGATTTATGCAAAAAAAAAAAAAACCCACCACTGAAAGATGGCAGGTCTTGGGCACCAAATCGAGGTGTGAAAGATCCAGAGTCTATTCTCTCAAGTCTGACTGGAACTGAAGTATTAACTGGATTAAAATGACTTTCAAATGTTTCAGAGCTGAAGAATAAAATGCTGGGGAGTCAAATCATGATATGTGTGTTGATTAAAAGTGAATTTAAGAACATTCTTGTTTCAGAACTAAGACTAATGCTAATAATTACTAGTGGACACAGAGGCAATACTTTGAGAGAGGCTAGTAAGCTCCTCAAAGCAACTTTTGTGTTTTACACCATCAAAGATATTCAACCTGAAACTGTTTTTTTGCTCAGTTTCTGTAGAGGGACTTGACTCACTTAGCCAGCCACTCTGCCACTGCCTTGTTGTCCACAGACTGAGCCTTTCCCAGACCCGCCTTCGGTTCTTCTCTGTTCAGACGAGAGAACGGATGCTTGGGACAGTGACGGTTTGCATGGGTGAACCGACTGCCACATCCTGCATACAGAAAAAAAAGAGACGTGAATAAACAGATCTACAGCCCTATGAAAGCACTGACTTTATATGGGAAGAATTAAAGATTGTAATAATAGTAAAGAAAGTCCATCTCTGTATTAATCGGACTCGCAGTATTTGCTCATGTTGTGTTTTCAGGTACTTTCCAAGTGCTCCAACTGCCCCCCCCCCCTTAATAACACTGGAAAGTACCTAAATGTGACTAAAAGTGAAAGTATGAAAAAGTCTGGGCTTGATTTAAATGGCCTACAAATGAATGTGTTGATCATTTTCTACTTTCTAAAGTATGTCACCTTTCTCTGAGCAGACAAATGGCTTTTCGCCGGTGTGGAGCCGCTGGTGAGTCTTCAGCTGACCGCTCTGGACAAACGCCTTCCCGCAGTTAGGGTAGTCGCACAGATAGGGTCTCTCTCCTAGACGGGAGAAAAAGAATAAACAAATGAAGAAAAAATGTTTTGCCATTTTCAGAACACATACACCTTCACTTTTACACAAGCCAGGAAATATTTCCTGGTTGAAAACCAAACACAAATTAAAGATTTGTAACGTAAAGACTTGTAAAAATTTGTAACATGTAGGACATTAGAGCATCTAAAGGCGTTGCATTATGAAAAAGTTGCACAAATCCTAAAATAACACTCCTCCTAGGCTGCTGAGGCAGCATTGCAGTAAAGGGAAGTTTCACAACTTTTTGAGTTTGATCTAGGGCAGTGTTTCTCAATTCCAGTCCTCAGGGACCTCGGCCTGCATATTTTGGATGCGTCTCAGTTCCAGAACATCTGATTCAATTGCATGCGTGACATCCTCTGCAAGCTGTAAAATCTTTGGTCAAGAAGTGTGAAATAGCTAAAGGTGCGCCAATCGGGTTTTTTTCTTCACCAATAAAGATCTTTGTTGAGGTTTGACCGTTTCATTTTTCTCCCTTAAGGACTTTAGCACAAGACAAGATGTGCTATAGGTATCTAGATAGAGATGTTAAACATTAATCCAGTAGTAAATTAAAGTATTAATATATTTCCTGTTTGTGAATGCATTGAGCTTTAACTTTTAGCTGATATGGATCAAATTCATCTCATTGGTAAACCAAATATTATGAAGGTTCTAAATTTTGACGCCTTTAATGAATAAAGAGAAAATATTTTCTCTTTTTAAGCATTTGACCTACTGATCATCCATCAGAGCCAGTGACAGAAAAATTGAGATCACAGTTAAGTTAAAAAAGAAAACGTGTTTTCATATTGGACTATTAACCCCCTGCATTTTTTACATCCATCATTTCATGCTGCCATTTAAAACATGTTTGCATCCGACATCTCCACCTGTCACACCCACCTGTGTGTGTTCTCTTATGAGCCTGCAGGGACTTCTCTCTGGGGAACACCCGGTTGCAGATGTTGCATCGGATCCGGCTGGAGGAGGTCTCACCCTCGCTTATCAGCTCCCGCACCGTGTCAGCTCGGGGCCGGCCCCTCCGGATACCATCCTGACAACCACATTAAATCTCATCTTTAACACAGACAAAGCTGGATGGAGCTCATTTCCGCAGAACAGTGTCAGGTGTTGCCCTGATTTTCAGTCTCTTAGCCCTGGATAGGGTCATCCACTGAACTATTGCTTCCAATAACAATGATGTTTAACCAGTTCTACTGGCATAGCTCTCTGGTCTATTTCTCTAATAGACAGAGCTGATAATAGAGCTATTGATGCCTTTAACTTTGCTTGTTCTCTTTCATTCCTGTAGAAAATAATTCTGTGTTTTTGTGCTTCTGTTCTCAACCACTAGTGGTACAGTATGTCTACTCAAGTTCTTCCTGGATCTGCTGGAGGTTTCTGGCTGTTTTAAAGCAGTCATTCCTTCCCCCTGTCGCCACATGCTTGTTCATATTGTTGGAAACACAGACACATTTAGCCAAACTTCTTGGCTTTCTAGTAATTTGTAATACATGATCCACTAACTTTGACTGTGTTGTATTATAATTAGGAGTCTGAACGTGGCTACACAACTATATTTGAATAGTTTGAATAGTTAGACTTCTATGTACCTGCATAGAAGTCAGTATCAAAGTGTTTTAGTGATGCAGGCTCATTAATTTTGTGAAATGGCTTCCAAGCCAAAGATGCTCAGTTAAGTATTTTTGTATACATATTATACCAGCATATATTTAATTAGTTCCATTTACAACACCAGTCTTCAACACACATGAATATTCATGAGGTTTCTGGATTTTTTTTTTTTTAACCTCTCAAATGCCAGTTTAAGTAGTACCAGTATCCAAAATCTGCAGTGACACCAACAGCATTTTTTTTTTATCTTAGCAACATTTTAGACTTTGTTGAAGAGGTAATTATATTTCAGTCCTATCCTATGAATGGGCTATAAGAAAAAAAAAAGATTTTACCACCAATGAATAAAATAGAAAAAATAAAAATCAAGTTGCAGCTGTGTATTCAGAATATATTTAAATATGACGTTAAAAAAAGCTGCAGAATCACAAGCTGATCCATTAAAACGTCAGAGTTTACTCCAAAATACCCCGTTTTATCAACTTTACCCCCATGTGCATAAACACAGCCAAGATTTAAAAAAAAAGAAAATACAATAAAAGAGAAAACGTATTGTAACATATCAGTTACGTCCATGAATGTAAATCGTGCTAGTTTCATTGTAACTCCTTCACTTCCGGTTACATTTTGGCGCGCGGCGTCACGTCATGTTTCCAGAGCAGCTGCAGGTTTAAAATCCAGCATGTCACACCCTAATGCGCGGGCGTTTTTTAAATGACTCTCCATCTTGTCCACATTCAAGCATAAATAATAAATATATATTTAAAAAACAACACAGATTTTAACCCCTTCCTTACTGGGCGTATGGTTCACTGTCTTTAGATGCTGATTTGTGGATCTCTGAACAACAAACCTATGCAGTTACAAGTTGTTACTAGTTGCAGTTTCCGATAACAGAATAAAGATCTATGGATGAGCTCATCTAAAAAAAAAAAATCCCCACCATGCAGGGCTGAGGCGGATATTTAACAGCATGTTTACCTTGCTCTGATCGGGAGACGGAGCCACGTCCGCCTCCCTGGCCGTCTGTGACCCGGTTGGGGACGCGGCCCCGCTCGCCGAGCCCGGGCTCAGGGTCACGTTGTGGGCGTTTTCCCCCCATTTCCACGGGTAGACCATGAAGTCGCTGAAGCCTGGACTGGTGGGAGTCAGAGTCTCCAGTTTCCTGGGTTTGATCGGAGTCTTGATGACAGAAACCAAAACTCTTTTGGGCGAGTCGTTGCAGAAAATGACGTGCGGATGCTTGCTGTCGGCCATTGTGAGTACCGTAATAGTACACGTGCCTAAAAGCGCAAGGAAAATAGTTAAAAAGCGGCTGTCTGTTGACAAAAAGAGTCGATAAATAAGTCCTAAATGGCGGGTCGTCTTCAGTCTGGGGTGAATATGTCCTTCATTTCCATAGAGGCACGTAAAGAATTATTTGTTACAGAGTGTCGTAAAAGCTTCCAAGCGGGGCGCGCAGAGTAAAAAGCCTCTTTCGGCCCGAGCGGCTCCTCTGAACTGACCCGTTGCGCCCACAAATGTTCGGTCCCGCGTTGCAAACTCCCGCCTGAGGAGTCTGGCGTCCAATGCGCTGGGGAAACCGAGCCCCACGTGCCGGCGGCAGCCTATAGCAGCGAGGTTCGCGTCAGCGCCGTTAGCCAATCAGAGAGAGAAACGCTGGGGTCTGCGCAGACTCGTTTTTGGCCAATGGAATTTAAACACCTGACAGCGCGCTCTTGTAGGTTGACACCGATTTTGGCCAATGAGGATGAACAGGGCGTGCAGCGTAGCCAATCAGAAAGAAGAGCGGTTAACTTTATGTGGCAGATGGCTCCTTCCCGCGTTTAGGAGTCTGTTTATGTTATTACATGGTTTTTTCTACTTTAAAGGGAACGGAAAAGGTCCAGAGGCGCCAAAATGACGTAATCATTTTAGGGTGGGAACAAAGGGTGCATTGTTTTAGGAGAATAGAAATCGAAACGTAAAGTTATACGTGATTTACTGGAGAGCAATTTATTTATTTTTTGGCTATCATAAACGTTAGTATTTCTGTGTTGTTGTTTTTTTTTTTATTAGTATAAAGAATAACAATGACAGAAACACACAACTCATCAAAAACAAACAAATACAGATCACAGCTTCTAAAGTTTACAAATCACATTACTTGCAATGTCTCAAGAAGAAAAAAAACTTAAATTATTGAAAATACTAAATTAACAGAAGAATGAAAGGAAAGGCAATTAAATGATGAAATAAAAGGATTTAAAAAAAAGAAAAGAAAAAGACATGTTAAGGGGCTACAAACTAAAAATCTTTCATTGACTCACAATTTTGCTGCATTTAAATTCTGCATCTTTTTTAGACAACTTTTAAAAAACTATTTCTGTGTTTAAAAGATATTTGTGTCATCCTTTTTACATGAATCAATATTACAACCTTTCATAGCTCACAAGCTCATTTTCATATGAAAGGCCTTTATTGAAAAAATAGATTAAATTGGACAACAACAGGACAGTTGGTTAACAACAGGATGGGAGAGCCACAGTAGGAAGATTGCAGTTTCAGGTCAAACCCTTTAACGGACTCAGAATAAAATCACTTTTCAAAATATCACCTAAATAACAGCAAAATACCTGCAGCATTCCTTGTGGAGGATTGCTAATCAAAATACAGACCTGGATGAGGAAGCATCAGCCAGGAACATTGCCAGGGTTTCCTGCAGAAAACCTGCTGAGCCCGGAGGCTGGGTTCATCTATCAGAATAACTGAGACACTCAAACCCGTCCACAATAATAAGGTAGCAGAGCAAGAAGGAGATAAATAAAACCAGAAACAGTTATTAACTGATCTGGAGAGAAGCCTGAAGGTGGCACTCTGGTGCTGGACCATGCAAGAGGAAGCCCTGACAGTATTAACTGGTCAAAAATGGCAGCCTAGAAACTTCTTATTTTCTTGGACAGGAGAAGATCAATAAAAAAATCACTGTGATTAATAAATGGATAATTTAAGATTGTTTCAAGAAAGTTTAATTTGTTTTTAAACTAATCTAATGGCAGGTATACTAGTGTACAATTTATGACTGATAGTTATGTTACAAGTCATCATTTTACAAAACAAATAATAATTTCTAATGCTTGTGTCACATTTCATAAGCAATTAAGCTGTTCACACACACTTCTCACTTAATAATCAGTGGGAATGCATTGATGCATTCCCACTGATTAATGTTTCACTTCTGGCATCCGTACGTTTTTTGTCGCTTAACTACTTCCACTATCTTTCACTAATTCTACTAATTTATATATCAAAACGTTCAGCTTCTTCAGGAGATTGTTGCTATGTCTTTTGGTAAACCTCACTATTGCACTTTTTGAAATAATTGCACTTTTGTGCAAATTTTTGCTCCATTGAAATACATGGAGTTCAATGGAG